>WTXI01000087.1:0-140154 GCA_022376515.1 Lactifluus volemus | reverse complement strand
CTACAGTGACATTCAACATTGGTATATACTTATCTCAAGCATCGAGATGTCTCCGCGCCCAGGAGGAGTAGGGGGCTACTAGTAGGTATAAGTGGAGCGAAGTGCAGCCACAAGGCTTCAAGCTTCAAGTTTGAGTCGAGAAAATCATCAGAAGAGAAATTTCGTACCATCCCTATTGCGTCGGACGTTGTTTGGAGTAAACGCTCATTTCATCCACAACTTCATCATGAAAAATTGACGGAAAGTTGCGAGACCATTGATGCAATGGAAGAATGAGTGCAGACGCGTCGCAACCAAGAGAGGAAATGAATTCACGATCTATTTTTTTTTTTTGAAGTTAACACTGCCGCCAGGGCGTCGTTTCGCGATCCCAGATCCCCAACCTGCCAACTCCCCGGTAATTGTACGAAAACACACCTCTTCCATGTGTATTCCACGCTACTAGAGCGTGGCCATGTTATTGGGGTAATGGTGGTACACAAAGGCACATTCTAAAGGTCAGAGATTGCGGACTGAGCCTGAGGCCTGAGGTCTGACCCTGCATTTACGGACGAACCACGTGTGTTCCTCACAAGTCTATCGATAAGACTATATGAATTAACCATAACCGTCACTGTTATGATTTTATGTGTCAGTTTCTACTATACGTGGAGTTGGGCCTGGGCAAGTGGATTGTAGCTGGCCATAGATCATGTGGGGGAAATAGTTTCAAACTCACCAGCGAACTGCCGCGAACATTCCCGTGGGATACTATGCAAGGGATAACTGTACTGTATAGTGGCCGCGCTCAGGTTTCGCTCTTTACCGCCACATCAATCATCCAAAGGAATGCCAACCCAGGTGAGGGGGCACCATATAGCACCTTTTCCTGCCTCCTCTCCAAAGAGAGATCATTCGTTTTTGTAGATTAGCTTATCGCTCTCGTCAGCGAATCACGCACAAATGCAAAAATGTATCCCACCTACACGTTAGGTGAAGCGTGGGCACCGGTACGCGCGGGGAATCCTAATCGAGCCCCAGCCCTCAAAGAAATGTTCCATCGATCTCACAATGATGGGTGGCGCCACCGAATTCCCAGGCTTGGCCAGGACAGTGATGCCTTCCGTAAACACACCTTGTAGGATTGGCCTCAGCACGCCCCAATTTGATGGATGTCGGGATGCGCAGCGGAGGGTGCCGAAAATGTGCCAGAAGAAGGGTGCGCCAGTCTAAAATTAGAATTAGAAGATTCGTGCTGAGAGGCGTTTGAATATAGGGGAACGGACCAAGAGTGGGTCGTTGAGAAAAGTGCTGTACGTATTGCAGGCCGACGTCGAGGCGGGTCTTCCATAATAGGGGAGTCGGTGGCCTACCACCCCAAAATCCAGCGCTCGCTAGGGTTCAACTTGAACTTCGGGGACGTCCGCGATGTAGACTCCCACCCCCGTTTAATTGTAACTATAAGCCAGAGAAATTATCAAGGCGAGATTTTCCCTGCATGGCTGTCCTGTGGTCAAGTCGTCCCCATTCAGGAACCACTCTTCCAGACCGTAACACCAAACCCACCCACCTGCAAAGATAATGTCTGGGTGCGGTGCAAGATTCAACGATTTACTGTTGGAGATGTCAACCACAGGTTTCAACCGCCAATTTACCATCATTTCTTGCTGGTGTTCCCACTAGAAATGCCGACCATGTTGACATCGACCTTGCTTGTGTCACAGAGTGCATACTTATTTGTCCTCTACTAGTACCCACGACGTCGAAATTGTGTGTCCCCACTCGGCATAGGCCTTGGATCTGCGGTCCTAAGGTATGTTTCCCCCTCTTTTTTCTTTTTTTTTCATATGCGGAACACCTCAGGAAGAGGATTAGCTCTCATTGATCTCATCTACCCTCCCAATTTGTCAACTTTCCTGCCATAGTCCGCATTCCTTGACCGATGCCCTCGTTTACGCATCGTCACGACAAAAGACTGGACGATGCAGTACAATATGAAATACTACGGAAACGAAAAGGTGCCAAGGGCCGGGGGGATGGAGAGAACTTGAAGGCTTTGCGAATGCAGCGCCAAACCTTGATGTGGTGCCAATGGCACGGCAGAAGCATGAGGCGTCCTCGTGTATCATTTAACCCTGGAATGACCAAAAGGACCCATTTCCTCTTTCACATTTCAGGGTGTTCGGCCCCGTGATGCCAAGCACACTATGGACAACAATTGATTCCTACTTCCACGTTCCTTTCAGGATTACAGACTCTTGGTTACATGAGTGTCTCATTTCTCTTCACAAGATCGTGTTCATGCGGCTCCTTTGACTTTACTTTTTTTTCTATAGTGCCAAAGTTATCGACGTCCTGCACTCCTGAGTCCTGCCAACAAAATGTATCAGTCATTCCACCCCGTGGCGCAGCGTGGTCGTGGATGTTCCATTTCGTGATGTCCCCCCTTGCGCACAGTACCCTATGCGGTTATGCTTACTTCGCATGGGTTGATGCCTGTAGATTCGTCTGCAGGTTTTCGCTACATTGCATGGTTGCTCGAATCGTGATCGTATACGATTCAATATCCTCTATTGTGCAAAGGAAGAGGCTCCCACCGCATATGACACCTTATACACACGAGATCACTTGTCGTTCAGTTTGTGTATATATTTACCTGATCTTTCTGTGTATCTCTAACATCGTTCATAGCACCGAAGTAGGGCGAACGGAGGGCGAAGTGGTTTTTGGTAGCTTTCATGTCCCAGAGAGCTAGTCATCGTCGGGGCTCAAACCCTCCCACAGTTCATCAGCAAACTCAAGAATTTAAACTCATTTCTCCGCTTCGATTTTTTTTTGTCCAGTTTGCCTCTCCCAACCAATGATTTTCTAAAAAAAAGCTCAGCTATGAGAAGTATCGATGCTCCATTACCACGTGTCTTCAAAGGTGATGATATGCTTCCCATGTCAGCCTGTGCCACCCGTGCCATGTTTGATAAATCAAGGTCCGTTAAACTGGTGATAAACCTTTTCCACCCCTCATCTCCTCGCCCGCAGTCAAATGCGGTCCAGCTGCTTTTTCGCTATCCCCTTTGGGCTACGATGGCGTGAGACAGTGAGTGAACCTGTACAGATTGCTGAGTGCGATGTAATACCCCCGGCCATGTCAATATGGGTCGGAGTGTACAGTATAGTAAGTCGTCATATTATGTGGCCTTGACTCCTGAACCATCTGTCATAGCCCTGCTGCCGTTGCGATCGGTCCTAAGAGGTGTTCGAACAGGCACACTCCTGGGGCTGCTTCAACACCTGCTCGTTAGCCGATAACTTAAAATCTGCTTCTCCATCAAATTAAGTTATGATATTTGGTAAATCTGGCACCACGGAGATCTGACGGCACCGTGCCAAACTTTGGGTTGTCCGCTGGCGCATCTGATTCTCGTAGTTCTCCTTGACCATCATAGTTTCATGAAAAGACCTCCACCCAATGCTTCACTCATGTTCTTCATCAGCAAACTTGAATTTGTGCCACAGAATGCCTGTAAAATCACTGTATTTTCCCCTTTTTTTACTTTTGAAAATACAGCAGAAACAACTTTTGGGGTAATTCTAGGTTACTTTTGAACTTTTGCTATTTTGTGTCCTTTTTTGCTTGCTCAAGCTTGAGCAAGCCCAAAAAAGTTTAGTGCAGGTTTGCTGATGACTTGTGACTTGAATGTGACTTTCTCGTGTTTGTTTTTTCCTCATGGCAAACACCTGGCCACCGATGTTAAATGCAGAGTCTGTCAGCCTATAATAACTCCCAATGATAGACTTTCTAGAGCACCCCTCCGAGTCTGGCGAGAGAATGAATTCTTTTAACCCAGTCATGCCCCCTCTCCGAGATACGCCTCCCGTGACTTCTGAGCACATTCCAACACCTCACCATCCATTTCGTAGCATTCATACCGAAGTACGGGTAAGCTTTGCTGTTACGTAACCTTTGATCATTGATGGAGGTTAATGAATGACTGTTTAGTTTGACCAAAGGAATTCGTATTCGACCTTGGCAAATGCGTTGGGGGAATCATTTCTCCCTTACCAACGACATTCAGCACCCCCGAGTACTCACACCATCACACCGTCATATTCGACTGCCGATGCCGCCTCTTTTGGGACGCCCATCCCAGGACCGACGTTGCCAGTGTCAGTGGGTGGTCCCGTGCTGTCTATTTCGAGCGGGACGTCGGCAACATCCGGCCAAGGCACAGCGGTCGCTTCTCCCATTGCGTTGAATGTACCCGCTGCTGCGGAGGGCCAGGATCTCCAAGGGCCAGGACGGTGCATGTGCAGCGAACCTGGATGTCAAGCCAGCTTCACCCAGAAGAAGGCCCAGAGCCGTCACTTTAAAGACAAACACATGCCGCCGAGAACCTGTCCGGAGTGCCCATGGTTTACGTGGCCTTTGGGTCGTCCTGATAAGTTAAAGGCCCATAATAAGGAATACCACATACCGTCAGCCTCTCACGACTGAGTACCGAGGTGCTCAGAGACGCTAAAAATCCCTCCCCTCCCCTCCCCTTCCCGTCCTCCCTCCCATCGAATCTCACCCACTGTATTCACCTACCTTTACATTCGTGACGTTAGTAGATGTTCATTGTTTATTTATTTAGATGGTCACCGTATCTCTGGAAGGTACTACCCGTCTGAGGATTCATGTATTAGTCTTTTGACTTTGTTTTTACTGTTGTATCATCGCCCTCGTGTCCTGTATCAAGTTATTATTAATAACGCCCCGTGTGAAAGGGTGCCGCGGAAGTTTATCACACCGCGCAAGGTGACATAAGCACCTTCTCCCAGGACTATCTTCCAAACAAAAAGTGTATCATGAAGTCGAGGTACATTTTAGTATAGAACAGGACAATGAACCGGAAGGAGTAATAAGAGTCAACGAACACTCAGGAATACACCATCTCCATAGCAAACTCTATGTTTGAAGGTACGAACCAAAAAAAAAATGAAAAAAAATAAAAATAAAAAAAACCAATACTGCGCACCAAAAAGGACAGGGCATTACTACTGCTCCGGATCAAATTCATACGTCGCCCGTCCTTCGTCGCCATTGCCCACAGGGACGCTCCACCCACCGACATTACGCAAGAGCGAGTCGAGCGACGCGAGCTCGTCTTTGTTGCTGTTACGTGCAAACACGTCAAGATCCTTGAGGAGCACAGAAATAATGTTCTGCGTGCGCAAGGGTAGTTCCAAAGTTCACCCAATTGCCATATCAGCACATCTTGGGTATCTATCCGCGCGTAAAACGAAAGGGGGGAACGCACCTTGAACTTTCCATCCACTTTGAGCACATGCTCGCCGAGCGCCGGCGTCCAGCTCGGCGGGGGACTGTTCAACGGACCTGGGTGACCAACTGGGCCCGCGGTGCCGCCGAGTGGTGTCGAACCGAGGGCGACGCTCCAGAGTGACTCGTCTGCCGACGTCTGATTATGGAAGAGGTAAGAAACGCCTGGGTGGGGATGCGAGAGACCGAGTATGAGTTGTGGCGCAGGGCGAGGGCCCGAGGAGTTTGGCGAGCTTGGCGTAGAATGCGGAGAGGATGTCCAGAAGCGAGAGCAGATTCTGGGTATAGTCTAGCGGGAAGGGCTGCAAGTTGATTTTGTGGTTCAGTCAGCCCCGTGGTGGCTCGGGCGAGGAGCGGACAGGTACGTACCATGTGCTGAATGGTGAGATAGGTATCCGAGGTGTCAGACATATCCAGGGTATAATCTCCTACGCCCATATGCCGTTTTTGTTGACGTTTCCGGAGGCGCTGACGATGCACAATGCACAAGCGGTGATTAAACGATTTGTCAGATGCCGAAGAGAAAAGACGGGGGATACCATCTTTGGCCGGTCGTTTTCTTCCCTTGGCCTGCTCGTACTCTGTGAGCATGTTAAGCGCCGAGCGCAAACAGTCTGTTGGTTGTGAGACATCGAAGAGCGATGATAGTGACATGGCGAGGACAGAAAAACGATGGGTTCTATGCGAGGGGCACGCAGGGCCAGCTATCAGTTCACATCAGTACAACCCTTCAGATCAAAAAAAGGAGCTGAGGACGAACGCACCTCTTCTTCATCGCTGTATTATTGAACACCCGATCGAGTTCGTTCCACGCGCGACACTATGATCGTATCAAACCAATGACTTCGCCTACCACAGCCCACCACCGCCCTATGTGAGACAACAGAATTCAGCACAAAAAAATAAAAGAAAGGAGGAAGATCGAATACGCACCCATCATGTACGTTCCGCATATAAGTCAGCGTGATGATGCGCTTCTGTACCAAATCCCTCAAATACTCGACCGTCGCGCCAGGAGTGCCTCCAGGACCGGGGCTAGTTCCAAAAGGAGGCAGGAATGGGCCAATTGCGTCAACATGCATGCTCTAGGGTGTCCCACCCGCGCAAAGCGGGTGTAGCGGTGGCGGCCGCGGATGACGTAGCAGGTGCGGGCCCGAGAGCTGGAGCGGTGAGCGTAGTGGCTGTAGCGGCTGCTCCTGGCTGCTGTTGAGGGAAGCAGGGAGTGGACGTTCCGGACGTGATCGGTGTCGGGAGTCCGTTGGAAGAGATCGACGAGGGAGGTAGTGGACACGGTGAGGTCGTCGATACCGCGGTTCCTGCGGACGGCTGTGATGCATGTGTGTGTATGCCGTTGATGGCAACGGCGATGATAACTTGTCCTTTCTTCCCCTCTCACTTGCCCAGGGACGAGATGCCTAACTCATTGCCCATTTCTCACGGCCTTCCCACCTGCCAGTGTGATGAATCCCAAGTCGAACAAGGTCGCGATGCAATGGTTGTCCAGACCGGTTGCAGCAGAAGCGTGCACATTATTTCTGCATCTTTTCAACGTTCAATGTTCCTGGCATCTATCACAGACTTGGTGGGTATTTCGAACAAAGGAGAGAAACGTTGGGGGCAACTTGACACAGAGGGGCCTGCTTACTAATATTCCCCTATTTGTCCTGAATTAGCGGCACAGCCACTCAAGCACTTGTAAAGTGATAATAACTTACAAGGGGGTACAGACTCGGAGAGCCCACACAGGAATGTTGTGGTATAAACCGTATGATATTACGATGTAAAAGCAATAATAAAGACCAAGATACAGAACCAAGAAACTAAAAAAATAAGATTTCTGTGTAGTGAGGGACACAGCACGCTGCCCGAAACGGTTCAGCGGGAACGACGACATAAATGGCACGAGATCACCACATCTAGAGACAGAAGGCGATATGAGGCAAGCTGAATCAGAAACGTAAATAGAATACACGGAGCGTAGTTCAGGTAATCGGAGATAATATAGGTGGCATGAGACGGCACAACATCGTGGTAGAGTCAATCCCGAGGTCATAGCCGAGGTGGCATCGCAGGAAACGGGTATGGCTTGATGTTACATCAGTGGTCCACTGTCATTACTGGAATCCGGAGGATGGTGGAGAGAACGTGGATGAGGAAACGGCAACTTTGAAAACAAGGCAAATGAAATGAGTCGAACGCGAATTGGCAGTGATTACGCTAACCCTAATAACTCAGTTCAATATTCATACGTCAGACAAAACCCAACAACTCACAGACATTGTAGCAATCCCACTAATCATGCCCCATAGTGCACATAATTCACCCATCGCTCCAAAGAAGCTTTTTTGGACCGCAGCTTCTTCACAGCATCCCGAAGCGCCCTCGCCGATCTCTCGTAATAAGGTACACCTGGTTCATCGCTCGACAGTATTGACTTGTAGAAATCTTCAGCTAGATATTGTCCGTCTTGATCTGCCATCGCCCACATCGTCCCAACAACACTTCGGAACCCGCAATATTGCATTGCCGCTGTAAGGTGCAGTGCCTCGCCAGGTATGCTTTTCTCTGTCAGCTCAGCTGTGTGACAGGCCGAAAGAAACGCAAATTCAGCTGTCGGGAGTTGAGACCCAGTCAAAAATCGATTGAAGTAACTTGATTCGGATTGATTCGGATTGTATTTAATTTAATTAAATTGATTCGGATTGATCAGATTTGAATTCAATTCAAGTTAATTCAAGACAATTGATAAGATTTGAATATTGATTTAAGTAAATTGATTCGGATTGATCCGGATAGGATTGATTCGATCGCATTTGATCACGCTTGAATAATATCGATCGGATTACGCGAGATTTATTTTTCGATCTAAATCACTTGATTAAAATTGAATACGACGTATCCCCACTGTGCACTGAGATTCTTGAATGCGCGGAAACGCTGGCGTAAATATATTACTCATTTTCGACTGATCTCTGTCCGATCACATGGCCAATACATAGAATCACATGGCTACCGATACAAGTGAATACATGTACACTGCTTTGCACGTCTTCTACATCGCTGTTTACATGTCTACATCAAGTACAAAGAGAAAAGAACACTACTGTGCCTGCTCAAGATTCTGTAAACGAAAAAAGATCGTTTCTTTATCGACTTTTAATAGGCACCAGCCTTATAGAGACGCTGATTATCGCGAAGATTACCTCAATCGCATGTCTGGGTTATCTGGACACTCAACGCGGCTGCCATCTATAGGAGGCTCCATGCGGGGTAGGCGCAATATCATCTTTATTTTGTCATTCTTTTTGTTTATATTCGAAGTACGCCAATTGAGAGCGAAACAAAGGCCCGTCGTAGCACTTCCCATCCCCGCATCTGTGGAAGGAGAACCAAGCGCAGCACAGTCTCCAGGGGCGAATACTGGCCGGTTGGGGCGTTCTCTTCCAGGAAATGCGGTATGAAATAAGTGAATGCGACGTCGATCTATCTGACGGAGCATACAATCGGCTCATAGTCACAGGATCTAAGCGATGGTGACCCAGATGATGCCCCTCTGAATATCAGCAATGACTCGGACGATGATGGTCCTGATTCCATTATCCCTGTGCATGGCGATCCTACTGTGGGCGACGTCGACAGTGACGTTTACGCCTCTCCCATGCCAGTGGGCAGGGATGCTGTCCCCGATGACGTCCCTGGGCAGTTCAACGATTCTGGTCCTGGTTCAGTCCTCTCTAGATTCCCCACAGTTGCGTCACTTCAGACTGCAGTGTCCTTCGTCTATGCGCTAAGCGAAGCAACATTGAGCCGGGATTCATTGCCGGAAGATGTCCTCCAGCGACTTCGTTTTCCGATTACATCTGAAGTGGATCTATCCGATAAGGACTTGCGGCTATGCCTGGATATGTTTCTCGTGGTTACGAATGGCTCCGAAGAAATGTACAGGAATTCAATGGCCGCATTTAAGCGACGTTCTCCGGACATAGCAGATTTGTCGTATGCACAGGTGAAACAACGCCTGAAGGATATCACAGGAATCCCGGCAATTATGACTGATATGTGCGACAACTCTTGTGTCGCATTCACCGGTCCATTCTCTGAAATGACAGTCTGTCCTGAGTGCGGGGTCGCACGCTATGAGCCGAACACACGAGGGCGCAATCCTGGTATGCGCCCAAGAAAGCAGTCGCTTACTATCCCTATTGGCCCTCAAATCCAGGCGCAATGGCGCAGTAGGCAAGGTGCTCACAACATGGGCCATCGTAGGCGCGCAATGAAACCCCTCCTAGAGAGATTGTCCCAAGATTTGCCCATCGACGAGTACGATGATGTATATGGCGCGCATGCATTTCTGGAGGCCGTCTGCAATGAGGACATCAAGCCAGATGACACAGTATTGATGTTATCTGTTGACGGCGCACAACTGTATGAGCACAAACAGTCGGATTTTTGGATTTACATATGGATCTTGCTCGATCTTCCCCCGGATATGCGATACAAGAAGAAGTATGTGCTTCCAGGGGGGTTTATACCGGGTCCGCAGAAACCAAAGAATCTGGATTCGTTCTTATTCCCCGGACTGCACCATCTCGCTGCTCTTCAACGAGATGGCTTCCGAATCTGGGACGCTGAGCTAGATCGCGTGTTCACATCGTTTCCGTACTTCTATCTGGGCATGGCCGACGGTCCAGGTCTCTCTCAACTAAATGGACAAGTCGGACATCATGGCGCTTTTGGGTGCCGTCTTTACTGCGGTCTCAGGGGTCGACATAAGGAAAATGGATCGCATTACTATCCCGTCATGCTCAAGCCCCTGGATTACTCGGTCTCAGGCTGTGATCATGACGATATCGACGTCTATCGGCTACCGGAACCCTCTGCTGCTTTGTATGATCAAGGCTTGCGTAGATTACTGCTGAGTCGGAATGACACGCACTACAAACAGGAGCGCAGAGAGACAGGCATATGCAAGCCAAGCATCTTCAGTGGGCTCTCTCCTCGTCGTTCACTGGCTCCCCCTCGATGCTTCGCGATCGACATAATGCACCTGATCTCTCTTAATCTTCCTGATCTCCTGCTTGGGCTTTGGCGCGGCACTATTGACTGTGACAGGGGCGATTCACGATCTGAGTGGCCTTGGATGTGCCTCACCGGTGATACCTGGCGAAAACACGGCCGTGAAGTTGCCCTGTGTAGGCAGTATCTCCCCGGATCTTTTGATCGATCTCCCCGCAATCCTGCCGAGAAAATCTCGAGCGGGTACAAAGCATGGGAGTTCCTGTTATACCTTTTCGGATTCGGACCCGGACTTTTCTTGGATGTACTGCCCAATGTGTACTGGCGTCACTTTTGCAAACTCGTGCAGGGTGTGCGGATCGTTCATCAGCGACGCATCAAGACAGCTCAGCTTACTCTCGCTCATGCGCTCCTGCTCCAGTTTGTTGAGGAATTCGAAACGCTATACTACTGTCGACTCCCCACTAGGTTGCATTTTGTGCGCCAGAGTGTGCACGCAATGATCCACTTAGCATTAGAGGCTATGCGCATCGGACCTGGCGTTTATATCCAGCAATGGACTCTCGAGCGAACAATTGGCAGTCTTGGAGAGGAGGTAAAACAACCGTTACACCCCTTTGCCAATCTTGCGAACCGCGGCTTGAGGCGCAGTCAGATGAACGCCCTCAAAGCTATGATTCCAGACTTTGATCCCGATAAAGGACGTTTGCCTCGTGGTTCTGTCTCTCTAGAGGGGGGATTTGTTCTTCTCACGGCAACTGACAACAAGCCTCATCTACTCAAGGATGAATATGCCATGGCATTCCGCGATTTCATGCTCTCAGAGATCGGCCCTCTCGCTAGCGACTGGAAACCATTGTGTATTCGGTGGGCTAGACTTCGCCTACCGAACCTCCAGGTGGCTCGCGCCGTTTGGAAAGAAGGGGATAGACCGAAAACACCCGAATCTGAGACAGGGCGGTGCTCACGCAATGTTAAGGTGAAGCGCACATCATGCGACGTGACCTCGACGACCTCATTGGCGGTGCACTTAGATTAATTTAGATGGAACCTCCAGATTCGCCGAGATTCAGTTTTATTTTCAAAGCGATCACATTATACGCACACACTTGCAAGCCTACGCACTTGTATCTTTGTGGTCTGAACCGGAGGAACAATTGCTTCGCGACTCACTTGGAACCCTGTATGCTTGCATGTATCATGGCATGAGAAATCTCCGCGTTATCAAAGTCGAAGCGATCGTATCTGTGGTGGCCATGATTCCTCTGAAGCCAAGCGAAGTAGGTACATGTTCACGATATTTCGTGGTGGAAAAACCTGGCTTAGATGCACTCATAATGGGACAAGATAACGATGATATTGTAGCCGCATTGTAATTGAAATGTGCACTGAATGTTATTAATGAATCGTCTTAATTGCATCGCGACTTTGGCAAGAATCTAAGATCTTTGTGTGCACGTGCGATCACTCGAAAGAATTCTGCGTAGAATATGTATGCACGAATATATGCGCATATATCTAAGTGCACACAATCAATTCAACGACTACTTGTGCTACAGTTACACTCGCGCATACATTCACTCTCATCGTACCTGCTCATTTCGGGGAATATCCCAGACAGTCAGCTGGGCTGATACACTAATGCCAGCCATAAGGTTGCCCCCCCGACGAGCTCATGCTCGTTTCCATCTCGAAGACCCCCTCACAGCATCTTCCAACTTTGTGGGTGGTAGCGGGCATGCACAACCAGCTTCTGAAGTCATAGACATATCTGAGACGCAAGTCCTTACGCCATTCCCTATGCCAATTCCGCCCCGCACGGTGAAGACCGTGGCCGCCGTGCAGACAGACAGTCCCAGGTGCAGCCCATCGCACAAAACACAGGGAGTACAGACGGAGCCCATTAGATACGGCACACAGCGCAGAGTACACCGTCCTTACCCTCTATACGGCCATCCCAACGCGTCGCATTTGATGCACATCCCCCACCCTTATCGGCCTTATCACCCAATCCCCTGCGCCTTGTGCATGGCCCACACCTCGCCAAGTGTGCACTCGATTCCCTGTGTGCCGTGCACATGCAATCTCTCACACACAATTCCTTGCACATTGCGCTCAACACACACTGGTCCCATTGATCTCGACAAATCTACTGAATCGCCATTCCCCGGTCCGATAGATCCGAATCAGATCGTCATATACGGCCACAGTTTGGCGCAGATCATAAAGGACGCACAAGAAGATTCTGCAAGGGAAACGATGGAGCGGGTGGCAAATAAGATGGAGGAGATTCTCCCTGGCTCTGAGATAGGTAAGATCATCGCTACATTATATACCGATACTTATTTCCGTGCACTCCAGGGAGTCTATACGCAAATGAATCGCAATAAAGGCCCAAAACGCTCACGCACTGTAGATGTATGTCATATCGGTGGTAGATACAATCACCCGTCAATCCATTCGCTCTATGTTCTCAATACATTTCAATATATAAGTCGTTTCTGCGCGAATTGAATATGATTGAATCCCATTGAATTCGCACCTACATGGCCAGTATTTCCACTTTCGTCAATGGAATTCATGTGTGCATATATGCGGATACCCCAAGGTTTTGCATCCCCAATTTTACGCACATACACTCTTGCAGGCCCAGACAGACGCCCTCATATTCATATGAATCCCTCTACATATCAAGACCCTTCCTCGCAGAATGCGCTCAGCCCTATCTCGTACAGATCAAATAGTTCTCTTGGGTATACATCGTCCGTAGACGACACAGAAGATTTACATGCGCTGGTATGCATGCGTATATGCGGCGCATTCACTAACAAGTGCCACTTTGCACGTGCATAGGGGAGTCCAATAGTGCTCAGCGCACAGAATCCGAATCTCCTGCGTGCCAGTCACAGAGCACTTATGCGAACTCGGAACCCAGCATATATCCACCTCTTGGGACTTTATAAAGAGAGCAAGGTGCGGGCAAATACACTCCAGTACGTACCAACGCTCCCTACCCATCTGCGCAATTAATATTACTATATTATCTAGGAAGACATACGATAGTCTCATTGATGCGCTACGCCAAGGGGGTGGATCAACACATGCGGTGCACCCCAATCAACCTGCTAGCGCTTCCAGCAATGTCCAAAAGCCCATGCCTCCAATAAAGCGCCAGGAAGACTACCCGAATATCACTTATTGGCGTTTTGAGACATACACAGCAGAGCAAACGCGACGAGAAAAGAGTGGCGAACACAAGGGACAACGTGGACGGGGGCGTCTTGAAGAAGGCGAGAATGTTTCGTTTTGGTTCCTCCAAGACGAGGCAGGCGAGGTAATAAACACAGACGAGCTAAAGGAGATTCGCAAGTCCAGTAAACGGTTGTGGCGAGTCCTCTACGACCAGGGGAAACTTGCATGCCCGTGGAAACAAGTACACCCAGATGTCCAGGAGCAATTCTATGCCGAGATCGAGTCAAAACACCCGTCGCTGCAGCTATGTCACGGGAACTGGAAAGCAAGGAAGGTTTGTACTACTGACTTTTCGCACTGGTACAAGAAGCATGCAAATTTAACGGAGCCCATCAAATCTGAGCAAAGTGAATTGCGGGAGAAGGGGACTGTACCCGCAAAGAGGCACTCTGATGCCATGGATCTCGAAGGATCAAATAAAAGAGCCAAAGGCGAGTCATCATTGCATCATTGCGTCCTTATACATCTATGTGGAATGATCTATGCGACACAGAGACCGATGAGAGCTCTATTGCTCATCTCCCCAGTGCGTGCGCGCCCCCCTTCTCTGACAGAAAGTGTACGCGTACCTTTATACCATACACATAGATCCCCCCCTTCGCCTACTGCGGCCTCTATCGACCAGAGAGCCCCGATTCAGATACCGAACACTAGCAGGGCTGAGGCTCCCCCCAATAACGGTGCGTGCGCGCCCCCCTTCTCCAATAGAAAGTGTACGCATACCTTTACACCATACACATAGATCCCCCCCCTTCGCCTACTGCAGCCTCTATCGACCAGAGAGCCCCGATTCAGATACCGAACACAAGCAGGGCTGAGGTTCCCCCAATAACACAAGACAAGAGCCCGTAGTATGTCGCTACTCTACACGACGCTCACACATTGACACTTCAGTTCCACAGAAGATTAGGATCCCTAGACCATTGTAGGTGTCTTATTGCACTCGATATCGATCTACTTACACGGCTTGATCAGCATACCTGTCACACGACCTATCTCGACGATCTCCCCCCCCGTCTTGCCCTTACTCAGTCAAGCCGCTTCCAACCAACCTGGGCCAGCTTCCGCGACAGAGACAGTAGGTATGTGGTCTCATAAGCTATTCCTCAACAGCCTCAACGTTGGCACTCATGCGTACTCGTGCAATACACGCCAGAAATAAGCCCCCCCACCCCAATGATTCCGTCTCAGATGCCCGATGAGGTGACGCAGATTGACCCTGTTTTGGTCACCATCTCGGAAGGTGCGATGTAATTCAACGCACAACTACATTCACACTGACAAGGATGGCTCAGCGACTCAAATAATACCAGACGCGCAAGTTAATACACCATCAGTACCGATTTCACAACCAGCTGAAGCCAATGTCGAGCCTAACGTCCACCCGACTTCATCAAAGAGGCAGATTCCAATGCGCGCGAACAATTCCTTATCAGCGCGGTAAGTAGGTCCATCTAATTTAATAAAATCTATCTAACCTCGCCTCCAGGAATTTATTCGCGATAGACTATCTCAAAGAACACCCCAATATCACGCGGGAAGACTTCTCTATTGTATGGGACACACTAGAACCAGAGACAATTACAGTGGGTACTAATATCATTATTGCTCGTCCAATCTCTTAACAAACATATCGAAGCGGTACAAACAAATGGAACAAGACGCGAAAAAGGACAAGAAAGGCAAGAAAGGCAAGAAATAACAATGGTATGTACACTACAAGTTATTCTCATTCTATTGCACTCATGACACGCTCACAGCACTCGCACGCGTTCACTGTTTCTCGACTTGCTACTTTAGATGCGCTCAAGCGGGGGGGCGGGCCGGGACGAGGTATCTCTTGATCGCGATTCAATCGAGCTATATTAAAATTGAATGAGATTGATCAAAATTAAATACGTTGTATTGTAAATAAAACAAAATCAATTCGATTCAATCAAAATCAAAATATCTATTCAATTCGATTCAATCTAATTCAAAATGACTGTTCAATTCAATTCAATAGAATTGGATCGGATTCAACGCGCGTAATCAAAAGAAATCGATCCAATTCAATTCCATTTGGTCCGGAATTCAAATAAATTCGAATAACTTAAATTGTCTTAAATCCGGATTGAATCAAACCTATTTGTCTGCTCAAATTTTGATCAAAATTGAAATAAATCAAATTACCTAAAATTACTTAAAATTACTTCAATCGATTTTTGACTGGGGTTGAGAGCGCACAATTTCGAGTAGGGTGAGCTGCTTTCCCCCAGAAAGCTTGAACGACGCATTGAATGGTTTCCCTTGTTCCAATTTTCCATGACATATAAAATGGGAGAACTGGTGATGTCTGAGACCCTCCACTACACTAGAAGGTGTCGCATTCTTTGAGATGAGGGAGGTGACTGTTGTAGTGAGACATTGTATGGTGCAGATCTCGGGGATCGCGTGTTTCAGGGATTCTGGTTGTGCAACCAGAAGTATTGAAGGCTTTTGGAACGTTTGCCCTTCAGCCTGAGGTTTGCGCGATGCGATGAGTGCAGATAGTGATGGGGTGTATGAGGGAATGTATAGGTCTGAGAAATAGCGTGTGACGCCGTCGTCCGAAGGGATTGGTCCCATCGCGTGGAGAGGAAGTTGACAAAATACAGATGTGGGACACCACCAGACTCTGGACTGTTCCGGTATCTTCATCTTGCCGAGCACCTCGATGACTGGCTTCCCTACAAGTTCGTAGAGGCTCTGGAGTACGGAACGGAGAGCGCGCCCGTACTCCTTTGATTCGAGACGATGATGCTTTCTAGCATCCACCAGCCGATCGCCCAACTCGATCGCAAGACGGTAAAAGTCATGGGTCGTAGGGATAAGGGCAAGAGAGTCGCGGAAAAGAACCAGGAGGTGGCAACGCCACTTGCAATGGTTGATGATGATGACTGGTCCGTGTACCGCAGCGGAGCGAAGAGCGTCAAACGACGGGGGCTCCAAGAAGTTGCCAAAATTTGGCAAGGCTCGAATCCGTGAAATGAGTTTGTTGCGATCATCCAAAACCTGTCGTTGCTTTGCCACTAGATGACCGAATGGATCCGTTGTCCAGGAGTCTTCCACTTTCACACACTCTGTTTCCATGTTTCCGCAAGGTGCCATGGACATGGTGACTTGTTCGAGGTCCCTGTTGATCGCCTCGAATTCCGCTGCCAGAGTCGGATTGACCGCACGAAGTTGGTCAGTGGAGGTACGGAAATCACGCATCTCGGACCAGAGTAAGGCCCTTCCTCTCTCGAGAGTCTCGATTGCTTTGATGGGTTGGCCTTTACTGATCTGGTACGAAGCATAGCATAACGGCAGATCCTGGAAGCCCAGGCGCATAGAAACAAGACGATGATGTTGACTTTCGAGTGTAGGGGCATAGGAGAGAGTGTCTTGCATGACGTTGAAGAGGTTCTCAAAGGCATCGACCACGGAAGGGTGACCAAAAATAAGCGCTTCTACCACCCACCCGTTTAAGAAACTGAATCGTTGGGATGGTATCATGTGAGTATCATCGCTCGTAATGCTGGCGTATAATTGGAACATCTCATCCACGTCTTCTTCTCGTCGATGCAGAGAGATGCGGGCCGATAATGACATCAACGCAGCATAAGCCAGTGTAAAGCGATCTTTAGGTGTGTCATACGTCTTCAAACCATCATGAAGTACGGCAATTGACTCATCGATGCAGTCGAGTTTTCCGGTGCGACGAAATGCCCGGAAGAGAAGGGATCCGAGCACCGCATACAAAGAGACGTGATCTCGGTGTTCAAGACTTGGAACACAATGAATTGAAGCGAGCACCAGGTGACAATACTTGACCGACTCTTCAATCTCCGCTATGTCGTTAGTGTGCATCATGGATGTAAGTGCTCGATCGTGTTGGTCCCACTGCTCGTCGGATATCGAAGAATCTGGGTCGGTAATAGAGGCAGCGAGGGATGACAAGGATGGAAGTTTGAAAACGTCTGGATCCCTGTAACGACCTTCTTCGACTCCGAATTCCCTCTTGCGCTGCTCCGTGAGATAAGCGAGACGTTTGGATAAATTGGGGCGATGCGGATGATCACGAGAAGCCGATCTAAGATAAACCCTCAAATGGAAAATCGCTTCCTCCAAATACTCTGGCATGTGAAATACGGAAAAGCGGCGATAGGAAATCTCCGCGATCTCCGCCAAGGCAGCGTCCTGGAATTGACTTCGATGGTCTTGAGGGAGGTCGGAAGGGAAAGTTAGGATCTTCTTTAGGATGGTTATTGCCTCCTCGGAATCACTAATCGAATCATTTTTTTTGAAGCGAATGGCGAGAAGATGTGCAAGTGTTGAGGAAAAGCAGTCGGAATATGGAAAGTGAACGTTCGCTTCCCGGAAGCATTCGATCAGTGAATCTAGAACTTCTTCCATTGGCAATATATCAAGTGTCTCCCAAACGGTATTGGTCAAGGATAGAAGGTGACTTTCAAGAACGCTCCCCGAGATATTCGAGTTGAGCAATTCACGATAGAGAGTCGTCATCTCCCTGATATTCTCCTTGATGTAGCCTGTATTCAACTCCACTCGAATATCCAATGCCCTCACCAGAATTAATGTGACGTATTCGTGTGGAATGCCGACGCCGACTTCAAGTTGACACCGTTGGTTTCGCAAATAACGAAGGTACTTGACGCAAGATTCAACATCTTCTGGCTGCTTGAATTTGTCTAATCGACAAAAAAGGGCCTTCACGAGCATGTGAAAAAGCTCAATGGAATCTGCCGTAGGTTTGACCGATAGGAGTTGTGCTTCTACCAAGTGTAGAATTGATTTATCCAGCTGCTCCTTCGAACCAGACTGGATGTAGTGATTAAATCTCCATTTTCCAAGGCGGATAAGATAATAGGCGCGACGATGACCAAATCGAGGTAGTGACGAAATGATACATTCAAGAGCAAAAATGAAGCCCTCGATATCAGGAAGAGAGTCTGCAAAATAAGATACGTTTGTATGTCACACAGAATTAATCGAAAGTTTGACTCACATCCCTCGGCGTTCATATCTCAATTCCGAAAAAAAAGTAAACCACAAACAGCCAGAGGACGACTTTGGGATAGAAAGGGAAAAGCTTGAGTCGGAGAGGGGCGATGTGTGCACGGTTAGGGCCATATTTAACGGGCTGGACAGGCCGTGAACATGCAATTCACGTTTCCATGAAAAGAGTGCCCGGGGTAGCGACATGCAGGATACCACATGTCGCGCATAGGAGCTGACGGGCCTAGCCAGAAGATGCTGGCGTAAAATTAATTAAACCTTGCTGATGACGAAAGTTCTAGATTGTGTAGTGGCTCTGTAGGTGTGCGCAAGCCAACTGAAAGTAATTGGGAACACTGGAATGAGGACACTGGCATGAGGACTCCAAATCAGGTAGGACTAGCGAAAATGATTCGACTATTGACGCACAGAGGTAGCGAAGACCTCTACAGGAACACATGTACAACAATAGCCATTAAGAAGTGAGGCGCGTGAGGCGTGTAGAGTGCGTGTTGGAAATGCCTCATCCTCCCTCTGGTGGCCCTGGCCCCTGGGCGTGTCACGGAACGATCTGGTTCTTTCCACTCAGTTTGTCCCCCTCCCGCGACACTTTACATCACCACCATGGATCAACTTACAAGGACAGGAAGCGATATAAACTTGAGGTGGCCACCGAAGCCTTCCACCTTCGCTTCACCACTTTTGTAGAACCTCTTGCCCGAGGCGGGATGGGATCAAAATTCAAGATGGTGAGGTTCACCTTGATACACCCTCTACCCAGTCAAGCTATGTCACACGCTATATTTCAGGGCTGGCTTGCTCGACAGTCGCGCCAGGACTGCTTCCAGGACCGGGGCTAGTTCCAAAAGGAGGCAGGAATGGGCCCATTACGTCGGCATGCATGCTCTGCGTGTCCCACCCGCGCAAAGCGGATGTAGTGGTGACGGCCGCGGATGACGCAGCAGGTGCGGGCCCGGGTATGGGAGCGGTGAGCGTAGTGGCTGTAGCGGCTGCTCCTGGCTGTTGTTGAGGGGAGCAGGGAGTGGACGTTCCGGACGTTCTCGGAGTCGGGAGTCCGTTGGAAGAGGTCAACGAGGGAGGTAGTGACGTGGTGAGGTCGTCGATACCGCACGGCTGATGCATGTGTGTGTATACCGTTGATGGCGACGGCAATGATAACTTGTCCTTTCTTCCCCTCTCTCACTTGCCCAGCGACGAGTGCCTAACTCGTGCCCATTTCTCACGGCCTTCCCACGTGTCTGTCCCTTCCGTCCGAGTCTTGAGCTTGAGATCTGGTGAATCCCAAGTCGAACAAGGTTGCGATGCAATGGTTGTCTAGACTAGATATCTACTCCTATTTTTCTACCTAGAAACCTTGAAATAAATGAACCCAGTAACGGTAAAATTTAAATTGTTAAATACATTAAGTTTCTTGTTTAATTAGTTTAATTAAATATTTCCTTTATTAATAATTCAATAAACGGCAACAATAATACTTACAGTAAACCTCTAATCCAGTTATAGATTGCAGCGGAAGCGTGTACAACATTTCTGCATCTTTTCGGCGTTCACAGACTTGGTGGGCATTTCGAACTAAGGGGGGAACGACGTTGGGCGCCCTTGTAACTGAAGTCTCCGGGCAAAGCTCAAGTTAGTCTCGAAGACCTCAAAGTGTGCTGTATATTGCCTCGATCAAATCAAACGTATGGCATTGGTCGAATACCCGCGCGTCCCGGCGCAAATATGACCCAAATGACGATCCTAGACTCCCACTGTGTGACATCCCATGGCCTGTGCGAGTTACCGAAGGGCCCCCAGTCATCCATTTTTCGGGGTCTTTGTTACCCGGGTTGTTTCCGAGTCGTAGTTCACTGGAACTTGAAGTGCGTCGCATACGCACGCGACACCTACAACTGTCGCCCTTGATCATCGCAACTCTCTGTGTGTTCGACTTCCTCGGAAGACAACCTACAGGGAGAGATGTACTTACCTTCTGCACTTACCTGGGAAGCGTCATTCAAGTTCACCCTTGTTGTGTCCTTTGCTTCCCGCCACAAGACTAAACTCGTGAGTGCATGTCCTATTTTCTTCCCTCACGGACCAAGGATTGCCTTCGTCCGCCTGAATCGAGTGATTTCTGCAGCTTCTCACAGATTCTCCGATCCCGCTCCCCATCCAGCAGTTTTTCCTCAAGTTTATGTGCTGCACTCTTCTTCTAACAGTAGTCACGGCACCAAAGCTTTCACCATGGCACTATTCTCCCCATTCCCCACATCGCGTCTGAGCCTATATTTTATCATGCCAGATGTGTCTCGAGGGATGTCAAGTTTCCGTTCATCGTCGCCGTCTTAACCCCTTCACTTCGCAACAGCTCCCTCCTGACAACGTAAGCGCGTTGAGCCTAGACTTATTTCGATATCTGCACTGACTATGCTGATACGTTATTCCTGGCGGTGTCTTCGCTCCGCCATCTACCCTAGAGGCTCCCAATGCCAGCGATGTCTAATTAAATACTGCCAGTCACTGGTCCAGAGGTTTGGCCAACCTTGTGTAGCTTGTTAGCATCGAAAGTAAGGGAGGACTTGCGGCCGTAACTCAGAAGATGATCGGTGAATGCAACGCGTGATGCAGAGAGGCCCCGGAGAGCGGCGATTTCCCTGCAGGATATCGTGACCTTACATGCTTGTCGACACCTTGCTGCTCCAATTGCCGCATATACATTCTCTGTACGTATATCATGTGAGGCCTTTCAGTACGCCACCGACGATAGGTCACTTGTATAGGTCAATGCAGACAAACTCGTGCAGATAGGGGAGGTTCTGTCATCAGACATGTTGTGGACCCTTCGTTGACGTTGGGTGCATCAGCAAAATGATTTGTGACTGGCGTTACTAGACTAGGTCACCTAGTCATGTCTAGTTGCCAAGTTTGGCACCTAGACCCAGGCTGTGAGACGGGACTGCCAACGCCCACGGCTCCATGAGGGCCTGCCAGCGTGGACCACGTCTGCTCCTCGTTGGGGGCGGGCACCCACAGCCGCCCATTACGATACCATTCATCTTCTACAGATAGATCCCTTTTCACCTTAGCATAGTTAGTTCACCCGAGCACATGGCAATGTTCTGCCTCATGCACACTAAGATCGAGTGGCCGTCTTGGCACCAAATTCATTCAATTCGTAGCACACACCCTAGACTACATAAATACCAAAATACGAGACTGGGGGACCAGCGACGCATTCCGCATTCTTTTTTCTTGTGTGTGACCTTCTCCCCCTCCACTCGTTCCGCTCCCATGCGCGTACTCGTTTCGCCGCGTCTCCACCTTCGTTTTCGACACCACATACTGTACGTGCATAAGTGGAACAAGACTTGGAGTCATGTACGCAATGTTAGTAGAGATTGTTCTTCGGTCCGCGAAGTCTACGGACATACTGTCACGGACTCACGGTGACGTCTGTCTCTCACTCCCCGGACTAGGAGCCGGCAGAGCGTGCCTTTACTAAACAAAGTTTGAGCAAGCTGCCTTCATGCGACATGACCGTTTGATGAAGTATGTTTAGAATTGCTGCTTAACCTATATTTTGGAGTTGTAGATGTGTTGACAGACGATGTACAGTACAATCTCCTAGTCATTTCTGGCCTCGGTTCATAAATCAGCCTGAGAAGTGACTAGAAATAAGCTCGTCAGAACCACCTGCTGTCCGCACCCTCGGACGGCATCGTTAGTGGGACGTAGCGAAAAATCAAGACTGTATTTCAAAGCATTAGTAAGGGATCAGAAATGAGGTAGTCAAATGACGGGGGGCACGAGACTGTCACAACGTAGAAGTAACGGCAAAGGAATCCACGAGGAGAAACATGAGACCCAAGGCACGCTACTAGTAGAACATCAATCACAAAACTGGGTATTAGAGATCCAAGGGGACATGGGCCAGGGTAACGGAGCACTGAGCCAAGACATAAAAGGTGGTCGTGGCTGAGGAGACGTTGCGAAGTAGAAGGTGAGACATAGGGCATGGTGGAATGGGGATTAGGGACAGCGGGGTCAGGACGACAACGTGGGAAGCGTAGCGGACATTGTACAGTTACCCGACGCTGAGATAAGCACAGACAACGCGACTTCATCCCCAACCACTACATCCTCGAGGCAACGCCCGACCCTCCAACGGGCTTGGTGATATGATATACCTGCAGTCCGGAATTGCTGTTGTTAGATCATCCAATATAACGGAATGAGGTGAGATGATGGAAGGAGGAAAGGGAACGAGTGGAAGGAAGAAAACGAGTGTGGTTCCGAGCACAGCGGCGACCATAACGTCTTCAATCGACCTCGACCTCGCGGCAAGAGATAGCCACAGGATGAGAAGAGTGCTGGCGAGCTGCGACAAATGATTGTAT
Source organism: Lactifluus volemus (assembly GCA_022376515.1). Lineage (NCBI taxonomy): Eukaryota > Fungi > Basidiomycota > Agaricomycetes > Russulales > Russulaceae > Lactifluus > Lactifluus volemus. Next base: position 117,171 of record WTXI01000087.1, on the reverse strand, counting down.
CCCTTGATGCACAGTTTCATCTGACGACATCCCTACAATGGAAAGGCTATGTAGTGAGGGGAATACTTCGATGGCCGATTCTTCCGTGAGCCCCTGCAACGCAGCTCCGATGAACGGCTCTAGCGGGGCATGTATGTCCAGACTGTGGACAGAGGTAAACGAATGAAACAATTGGGACCATAGCGTGGGGTCTATCTCGTCTTGCTCAATGCATTCGAAAGGGTCCGAGCGGGGCCAGAAGTCAATGTTGAGTGACTCCACGCTAGAGCGGAGATGGGGAATCTGGCTGCATATCTGTGCGACAGAAGAGACTTGCCAATCGAACCTTTCGCACATGATATTCCACAAGCGAGGGCACTCGGAATGAGGCATCGTATTTGAGGGGAAAAGGATGGAGGCATAGCAAAACAGATCAAATTTCAAGGCTAAACTGGATGGCCTGAACCAACTTTTGTGACCAAAGAACCGAATGGTTTGGGGGATGTCAAAGACAAGCTCGGGCTGATGGTGGAACTTTATCTTGAAGTAATCGAGTCGAGGAGCATCGAACCGGGCCGCGAGGACTTCAAAGTACTCGCTGACACCTTGAAACCACAACTCAGTTAGAGTGGGGAGAACGAACCGGGTCTGTGGCGGTACAGGTCTGTCTCTTCGCTGTGGGTGAAGTGTCAGAGATTTGAAATTGATGATAAGGAGTTCGAGCTTTGGCAACGCAGACAGAGATGTGGCCATTGTCACAGGTGAGATGTACCCAGAATCAGGTATATTGAAAAGTCGAAGAGATGTGAGGTCTCTTGTAGACGAGAGGAGTCGTGGCAACGACGGAAATGAGATTGCCCAGAGAGTGAGATATTGTAGAGACGGGGCGGATCCATTCAAGAATGTACCGGGAAGGGTAAACATCTCAGCACGTGAGTCAAACCAAAGAGCTCTCAGTGCTGGAAATGGTCGCTGCATTTCCGTGACAATTTCTTCCCATAGATAATCCACTCTATTGAAGATACGAATGCGGCATACGCGATCACAATGCTTCAATGCGGCAACGAGGTTGTCAAAGCCGACTACGGGGTTGACCAATTCCGACGACGAATTGTGGCAGAAGTTGATAGTGATAGGAAGTGATGCCGGCCAGACATGCAACAGTTTCCTCACAGGCGTTTTCTCGGTGCAAAAAAGTTGCAGATCGAGACGGATTGGTGATTCAAAAACGAGGTATCGCCATCGTTGGCATACATGCACTAGCGTCTTCCAATCGTAGACACGTTTATATTTGTATTTGTTGATAATGAATTGATAGAAATCGAATATCTCAACGAGGACATTGTCGGGGAGAGCTCCGATTGTGACTCGTTGGGACACCGGTGGGCCTACACCACACGACGCAACTTAGCAATCATTATAGTTAACGTTGTTCCTGACGAGTCTTACCTGATTCTTGTTGAATCAACGATTTCTCCCGTTGAGGTACAACAACTTGAACGCTTCTGCTGCCAGTGTTTGAGCCTGTGGAACGGTCATCCATTTGGATCAAGATCAAAATCAAAAAACGTTGACCCGTGCTTGGCCGGAATACGCCACGTTTATCGCCTGCGGCCCGGGCCGGAGGTTGTGTGGCGCCCCTTTCTTGGCCCCCCCTTGCAAAACCACTTGCATGCAACAGCCTGAATGTCTATGCCCCGCCGATCGCGACCACTCCCTACCCATACTACTGGGCACATCGCAAGGAGAAGATGCGATGGTATACTCCCTCATCTCAGTGCTACCCAAGCATGCGTGAGCCCAAGCCAAGTCTAGAACCCGAGACGACCGTAACTGACCGCCGAGACAACGTAGATCAGTTTTCTACTATACTTACATTCCCCTGGGGTATTGGTAGGTGGTTGGAAGGAAGAGGAGGACAGTGTATAGTCTTTCCGTGTTCTTGTTTACAGCCACCTCATCCCTTTTGACAGAACCTACATTCAATGTCCTCGCACGTCCAATGCAGCCCACGGCGACTCTTCTTCTTCAAGAACAAGCGCGAGGATCCCGGGTTCAGTTTGAGGTCGAGTGCGAGGTGATGATAGCCGGTTCGTGATTATGTCTTTCGAGTCCTTATCTGCTGAATTCAAAAAGTACTTCTCTACACCTGCAGAGCCAGAATACCGCGGATAACGGCGCGGGCATGCTACGCTAGCGTTTCTCCTATATTATGCGTGCGACAAGTTGTGCGTGCAAAAGGAGTCAGTCGTAGCACGCATTAGCACGGCCAACACACACGGCATCCCATTCTTTTCGAGCCTTGCATTCGGGATTCTCTCCATGGTTTTTATCTTTGACCGTAGTTGGTTCTGGCCAGGCAGCACTAAAAGCCACTTGAATAGTCTCCAAAGATAGGTTGGAGTTGTGGTGAGCGATGACTTGGAACTAAAAATCTCCCATCTAACAGTTTGTGAATACAGCGTGACCATGAGTCGGTCAGGACGAAGAGCTTTTCGGCAGAGGCCGAGATCACAAACGACATGATCTTCAGTGCCGAACGCCGAAGCTGGAAACCTCTGTGATCCTCTGAAGAAAAGATGTGGATTCCGGTTAGAGTGAAATCATTCAGGTGTCGTTTTTCTTTTTCTTAGTTGAAAATATTGTGCAGTTGAATTGTATGAATTCTTTTCAACCACGAAAATAATGAAGCGGCTCTTGGTTACCCTCAGCGCCTACAGTACATCTTCGAGATGCTTTCGCCAAGTCCCGGACCCTTACAAGCCACCTGAAATGGATGACTTCCCGAAGATAATCTTGGGCTTAGAGAATGACTCGGGCCTCATCGAAATCTATGGAGTTCCATCAGGTTCTGGACGAGATTATCAAGACTGTCGCCAATGCACGGGCCACGAAGCAACCAGTTCCTAAATATGTTTTCGTACGAAAACGTCACCTTCTTTCCAAAGACGCCCTTGCCGATAAGGTTAGACAACGTGGATACATGGCTAGCTGACGGTGCATGAACGTAGTATAGTAAATGGCGACAAGTTGGTATTTCTAGAGCCCCTTTATCTCCCTTTAAGCAAGGCATCGTAGCGGAGATGTTTCCCGCCGAGCGAGCGAGCTATCGACGTTCTGAATACCCGGGGATGTCTGGACTCTGGACAGGATCGCGACGGTAGGTGTGCCGCCGATCTGGGAGTCTGGATGTCCTCCTGAGAACTTTTGTACCATATCCTGGGCCCTCTGCACAGATCTGGTTGATCCCAGATATTACGATGGAAACCGGTAGAAAAGTCTGCTCAGGTGAAACTGTTATACAGTCGAAACTGTCTTAACCCATACCTTAGAGAACCCATAACCTCCAAAATACCATACCTTTTTTGATCCACCAAGTTGGTGGGCGGGGAATTTGACACCATAACCCATAAACCTCTGATAACCCGTAACCCATACCCTTCATCAAGCTTCATCAGCCAAAACCCATAGATTTTGGATCCTAAATTAGCTTAGTGCTTGGACTATATTGCCGTGATAAACTAGCCGATTGCATTCAACATGCGCTGTCACTGCTCGGGACCTCAGAAATAAATTTCTTTGCCTTTTTCTCTTTTTTTGGTTGAGAAAACCCTTCGCCATGACCTCTAAACCTCTCAAAATTCTTAAAAGAGGTCTCGCTAAATTCTCCGAAAAAATAAAGGATCACAAAGATGCCTTGGATGCCAGGCTTGCTCGAAAGGAAACCATCTCATCAGCCGATGAGCATTGGTTGGATCACGAAGCAAACATAATCGACAAGCAATGTGTCATTGACAATCTTGAGGCAGCCTCGGACTACGAAAGAGGGCTTGCAAGGCTCGATGATGCTGGAAGGGCTATTGTCAAGAAAATGCGGGAGTGGGCAGGGGATTCAGCGCAGATTGCAGGGAATAAACGGAAACGTACGTTCACATGATCTTGCATACAAGCCGCATATGATTGACATTTTGAAAGGCTCCGGGCATGTGAAGAAACTAAAGGAACCAAAAACGAAGTCCAGTCAGCCTGCGGCTCCGAGTCCCTCTTTTACGAAGAAAGAAAATGCGACATTAGCTCAACGGATCGAGATCCTTGATTGGCACCACCAGCACGGTGGAAACCAGACTGCAACGGCAAAGCACTTTGCACTCACCTATCCAAACCTCAAGATCAAACAGCCGTTGGTATCATCATGGATCAAGGACGAAGCCAAATGGCGTGCGCAGTGGGAACAGACAAAGCTTGGCAGTGACCGCACGGCCAAACGAGTCCGACAAACTGAACACCCCGAGGTGTCCGAGATGATGGAGCTTTGGGTTTCGAAAGCAATGGGCGATGGGATTCTGATTACGGGAGAGGTTCTTCGTCAAAAATGGCATGTGTTTGCCGATTTGGTTGGAGTTCACGAAGACGACAAATTGAAGTTAAGCAATGGGTGGTTGGAGTCGTTTAAGGAGAGAAACGGCCTGAAGGAGATGAAGAGACATGGAGAAGCTGCATCAGCAGATGCCGAGACTGTGGAGAAAGAGAGGAAGAGGATTCAAGAGTTGATTATGGAGTATGGCTATCAGCTGCGTGATGTCTTTAACATGGATGAGACGGGGCATTTCTATGGGTAGCGGAATAATTTTTACTTGCCAAGTTTTTCGCTGACTTCCAATACGTAGGATGGTCCCAGATAGAGGCTTATCGGATCGTAAGCAATCTGGAGTCAAAGGGAAAAAGATTAGGTTGACATACGCATTCACTTCGAATGCCGATGGGTCCGAGAGGCTTCAGCCTTTCATTATCGGAAAAGCAGCATGGCCACGAGCTTTTAACAAGAAGACTGGCAAACAACTTGGGTTTTATTACCGAAACAACGCAAAGGCATGGATGACGACGCACCTTTATCAGGATTGGATTCAGCAATGGGATCGAGAGCTTCAAGCAAAGGGGCGCAAAATTCTCCTGCTTCAAGACAACTTCTCTGGCCACATTGATCCTAAGACCCTTCAGAGCATCCGAGTCATAAATTTTGAGCCGAATCTCACAGCCCATGTCCAGCCAAACGATCAAGGGATAATCCGCTGCTTCAAAGCTCACTACCGGGCGAAGTTCATCCAACGCGCAATCCATTGCTATGACGAAGGTATAACCTGTTACGGTTTAGCACGTGATCTGCTTATGTATTCACCTTATGTGACCGTGGGTATCTTTTTCGCTTCCTTCCGAGACAATCTACGATACGGATCTTCGGATCTTTCCGTGTACGATACAGATCTCTGGATCTGCCGAGGTATCCCCGTAGATCTCCGTAGCTTCTCCATTCGATCTACGATATATTATTTAGGAGGCATGTCACACTGTGACATGCCTGAGACTCTATGACTCAGCATCACACCCTAGGAGTATATAAACCGGTCCGTTGTAGCTTGTCTCCTTAGACTTCGCTTCGTCTGCAATCAGACTAGTTGAACCCCCTTCCCCTCTTGTCCCTTCAAGTCAGACCTCCTGACCGTTGTCAATACAAGACTTAGTCTCGTCTTGTGATTGCCCCTGACCTCTTCTTTGACAATACAGTAGAGTGCATCCGTCAGCGCGACGCTCTCCTCTATAGTAAAGCCAAGGGAAGAACTCGAGTAATCCTCGTCGTGCTAAGGCTAGTTGCCACGCTCAGCCCTCCTCGTATTACTCAAGCACACGTCGTGCACCAAGGCCCCTCTGAGCCTTGACAAAAGCGAAGTCTACTAAAACAACTCTAAACCCTACAAAGACCTCAGTTGGTCTTCAACCCGTCAGCTAAGTCGACCCCTCACTTGTGAAGAGGCTACGTGCCCGTATAAGTGAAGGAAGAGGAAGAACCCCGTCGCATCGTCGCACCTAGAGGAAGAACCCTGTGCCCTACCAAGACCCCAGTCACCCTTAGTCATCATACCACGTATAAGGAAACCCCTTCGACTCCCCCGAGAACCCATCACTCCCGTTCCCCCTCCTGTCTTTGACCTCCAAGCCCTACTTCGAGGACCACCGTACACCACCCACGCCTTCTACGAGTTCATACCAGGAAAGAAGGTACACTACACCCACATTCACGCCCTTCAGCACGAGTGTTTCTGTAAGGAAGACCGTTGCCGTTACCATACCAAAAGATAGATCCCTCGCACGCGCCCGATCATCCAGAAAGACCGCAGGCACCTGAAAGAACTCCCCTCCTAAACAGGGCAAACCTTAGACCCTACCTCTTTAGCCGCCGCTTGCGAAGCCAACCAAGAGACCTTATCTTTCACATCCGCCTAGAACTCGAGTGGGTCCAGACCGACCTACTCCTCTTCGCCTCTCTACGTGAAGAGGAACCAGAACTCGTCACTTTCTTCGAAAATACCATCCACCTCCTCGAACAGTATCGCTTCTACCTCCAACATATCCTCAAATACAACAGAATCGACGTCACCATCGACTGAGGGTACCACCACTCTTATCGACGAGACCATTACAGAACTCTTTGACGTTGAAGAAAGCCTCGACTTACTCCTCATCCATCTCTCCACACACCCGGACCCGGAAGGGATCATCGCCTTTGCAGTAGGAATCCTTGTCCATCGCAGAGAAAACCTCGCACAACGTCTCGACCACCTAACCCAAACCCCTACGAACGAGTAGACCCCCAGTCCCTGACAGAAAATGAAGAAGAGATCCGTCTCGAAACCAGCCAACAAATCCAGGATCTACAAGAAGAAGTAGACCGCCTCCGTTTCATCCAATCCACCCTCGACGAACTCGCCGATATTGCTCGGGAGATTGAGTTCATAGAACAATACATCAGGGAATACCCACAGTTTGCCCCACATCACCAACCCAAGCTTAATGCCTACCGCTACTATAAAGTCGCGCTACTGGTACTACTAGGAGTACCAGAAGCAGCTGCGGTCCAGGCAACACGTCCTTAAACGCCTCTATCCCTGATAATAACACTTGGACCTACGTCCCCGTCCGAATAGGAGACGGCCTACCCGCACACGTCAAAGGCACAGCTCAGTGGGTTCTACACAAACCAGAAGTCGGGAGGGGAACTTACCAAGTAACCACCCGTGACGGACGAGGAAACCTATTCAACGATCTTTGCGAATTCATCAACAACTCCTGGTACCTAATCGAATTAGATCCAGACGGGAACATCTTCCGAACCCGCTCAGGAAACCTCCTACAACCCGTACATTGCTCTGCAGCAGGCTTAGGCTACTGGAGAGAAACTGACAGAGAACACCCCGCGTACCGATCTCCCAGACCACCAGGAAGATTCGGCGTTTCAAACTCAAACTCCTCTGACTCCGAGGCCGAAGAAGAAAAACCTCCAGCCTCCCCCCAGCAACAACCAAACCCCCTCGCGGACGATACCCTCGCCGCAGCTACCAGTGCCATCGTCACCCTACAAGGAACCCATCCTCTCACCCCCGAACAACCGCCCGCAATGGCACAACAAATATCCTCACAAGTTTACGACCTCTACCAACGCGGAGGAAGCCTCCTTCCCCTGCTACTCTCTTCCCAAGCCGCCCCTGGTACCCCTAGTGGGCTACCTCCCATCCCAGTCGCTGCCGCCTCTTCCTCTAGCCAAAGAACGGTTCAGGCAGGGAGCACCATCACCGCTGCCGCTACCGCTCCTGCGAACCCAGGAACTGGAGGATTGAGAGGGCTGGCCCCTTCAATCTTCTATGGGGATAGAAATCGTAGCGACCTCTTCCTGAAGGAGTTCAAACAGTGGAAACTCATAAACCGAAACAGCGACGAGATGAACAACCCATTCAACCGAGTCCTCATGGCCCTCAGCTATATCAAAGGAGAGAGAGTCAATGACTGGCAAGAAGAACAGTTAACCAAACTGGAAGGCACCACACACCCGCACAACGAAGAGGCCATCTGGACTGAGTTTGAACAGGCATTCAAAGACGCCTTTACCGACTCGAATAAGAAACAACGCGCCTACGAGAAACTCAAGGACCATAAGATGGTTAATGACGACATCGATACGTACATTGCAGGCTTTGAAACCTTGGTTAAACAAGCCGGATGGTCACGAAACGATGCTGGAACTATGGACCTGTTCCAAGCAGGACTGAAACATGAACTAAAGAGAGCTATCCTTAACCAAGAGACCTGGCCTACCACCCTAGACCAGTGGGAACGAGATGCTAGGAACCAGAACAACCGACACAAGGCTAGGGTAGCCCTCCTGGGGCAGCGACCAGGCCAGCCAAGCCGACCAACCCTGACTCAGGAACAGCTGAGAAGAGGGATGGGACTGCCCCCGAGACCCCCGCAACCCAGAAGAGACCCCTTCGCCATGGACGTTGACACTGCCCATACCGAAGCTAACCTGGCAACCCGTGCTCAACGAGAAAAGTTCCGAAAGGAGGGCCGATGCATGGGATGTGGACAATTTGGCCACTTCGTTAAAAACTGCCCCAAAGGACAACCTTCCAGACGCGTTCCCCAGACCACCAGAGGTGGACAACAAGGCAGGCAGCCTTCGGGAAGCAGGCCATCCTATGCGCAGCCCCGAACTCGCTCAGGAGACTGGCGCCAACCGCCTCCAGCTTATGTGCCACGACCACCGCCATACGCGACCAACCACCACACCCCCGAAGTCGAAGAACGGCAGCCACTCATCGACCTACTCCCCTCCTCGGAAGACCCCACACCTACTGTTAATCCTGGGGCTCCTACGGAGGTGGCGCAACACCTGCGAAGGATGAACCAAGAGGAACGGGAGAGGGTGTGGGACGAGTTGCAAAAGGAGGATGGGGAGGATTTTCTCTAGGCTCCTGTCCGCCAACCTGGCACGGAGCAGAACAACCACGCATCTATTTTGTACGACACCGAGGCATTAAGTCAATAAACATGCCCTTTATCTTTCGATCAATGCGTGGAACGGTTGGAGAAGCAGCCCTTGTGGATAGCGGGGCAAGTGAGAACTTTATTGATCAGCGAACAGTTGAGCGGTGGGGGATTGCCACCCGTCAACTCCCAATACCAGTGCAAGTTACCAATGTGGACGGAACAAACAACCGGAGCGGTGCGGTTACACGATACGCCGTGCTCCATGTCACCTGGGGAAACAAGAGCGAAGAGCTGCTGTTCCTCGTCGCAAACCTAGGGAAAGACCAAATAATTTTCGGTTTCACCTGGCTCAAGGCTTTCAACCCAAAAATTGATTGGACAAACATGACCTGGGATGATATCCCTATAGAAGTGGCCACCCGTGCAGTCACCCGAGCTCGCTTCCTAGGAGTCGAAGACCACGCCAAGCGACGACTCAGGGCAGCGGACGTTAAGCGGGAGAACAGCCGCAAAATGCTGGCTCACTTGAAGCTCCGACTGCAGGACGACAAACTAACTGCAAGTCAGAAAAAGGACCTGGAAGACAAGCACCCCGAGCTGAAGAAGTGGGCGGACTACTTCCCCGAGTGGCCCAATGGAATTTCGAAAATATCTGAGCCCCGCATCATACCTCCTACAGGGCTGAACAAGACCTCCGTAGCCACGGAGTGGGCCATTAAAGCACCACGACAACAAGGGGACCCCTCTTTACCCGTGGAATACAAGCGCCACTGGAAGGTCTTCTCCGAGGAACTGTCCCATCGTTTTCCCCCGGCTCGGCTGGACGACCACGAGATCAAACTGAGGGACGAAGCCCCTACTACGATAAAAAGTAAAACCTACCCTCTCAACCCTACAGAGATGGAAGCGGCGCGCAAATGGATTGAGGAAAATGAACGTCTGGGCTACATAGAAAAAGGGGATTTGCCTTGGGCAACCCCATTCTTCTTCGTAAAGAAACAAGATGGCTCCCTTCGCCCAGTCCAAGACTACTGGAAGGTAAATGAATGGACCATACCCGACGTTTATCCCCTCCCGCGTATCGAGACTATCTTGGAACAACTGGAAGGCAAACAGCTCTTCACTACCCTCGACATTCGTTGGGGCTATAATAACATTCGGATCAAAGCGGAAGACCGTTGGAAAGCCGCCTTTATCACCCCTTTTGGCTTGTACCTCCCCAATGTAATGCCCTTCGGCCTTCGAAATGCGCCGGGGACCTTCCAACGCTGCATGCATACCGTCTTCTGTGACCTGCTAAACGCCTATCCCGACTTTATCCACATATATATAGACGACTTCCTCATCGCGACCCCAAATCGAAACGCGGCAGACTTGGCCCTTCACCGGACCATCGTCCACCAGGTGCTACAGCGCTTCGAGGATGAGTCCTTCTTTCTAAAAGCAGCGAAATGTCATTTCGAACAGCCCCGCGTCCATTACCTAGGCATTGTGGTCGAAGATGGCAAGATATCCTTGGACCCGACGAAGAGACAAGGGCTACTGGAATGGCCCACCGAACAAAGCACCGTCTCCGGGGTGCGGAGCACTCTGGGGGTTTTTGGCTACCATCGCCCCTTTATTCCCGGTTTCGCGGAAATCGCAAGGTGTTAAGGTTCCAAGTGGGACCTTTGTACGAAGTGTACGATCGTTCATAAAGTCAAGAGCGAGACTTGCAAGACGTGCAAGTCAAGATCAAGGGTTCGATAAAGACGAGACTTAGTAAACGACTAAGTCAAGAGCGTTTCAGAGGTCAAGGGCTTTGGGCTCAGGGTGAGACCAAAGTGTCAAGAAGTCGTGAAGAGTGATGTCAAGAGGGTTCTCTCAGGTCGAATGCTTCTAGGCAAGACAAGGTTCTAATAGATAGAAGGACTTGGATTGCGAAACAAAACTGAGACTTAAGGTCTCTAGGGCAGAAAGTACAGGGTTTATATAGAGAAGAACGAGGCTATGTACACAGCCGTAGGGGCTGTGACCTTCGTACAGCTTTCAGGGTTTGAAACATGTTTCAGGAATCAGCGAGTCATCCTGTGCATGTGGCTGTTACTTGCGGCTGTACGGTGCTGTGCGAGGCTGTATCGTGAGAGAAAATAAGTAAGCGATCTGAAACAAAGCGATCGGCAGTCCATTCGCATAAGCAAAGGAGTCAGCAGGAGTAAGTCAGCAGTCCGAAAATGTACAGTATGAGTCAGCAAACACGTGTCAGTCCATAACACCATCCCCCGTCTAAGGCGCAGTTCCACCTGCATTTACTCACAGTCAGCGGCGTAGTCCCAGTCGCTCATCTCCGCGTTGATCCAGCCAGATGTGGAGCGGTCAACACCGTGGCCATACCAGAGGTAAGCCTTCTTGTCGTCGGTGTAGGGGCACGACCAATGCCAATGAGGGTGTTCTAGGGGGACTCTACAAGAGTCTCCGAACTTGCATTGCTGGTGGGGTTCATGACACGAAGGGCCTGGATGGCCGTAGTCAGCACACCACTCACACCAGTCGTGGAGGGGGCACTCGATGTAGAGGTGCCCGGGGTTTCGTCGCTTGCATCGACCACAATAGGGCGTGTGCGTGATCCTCATCAGGAAAATCCGAGTTTTTCTTAAAAGCACTTGAGCATGCTTAATATGACTTAACAACACTTCTAAGCACTTTTAAGCAAAATGTCTCTAAGCTGGCCATGCTTAGGCTAAGCTAGGTCTTCTCCTTAATTTGACTTAGCCAGGGCTTATTGATGCTTATTTTGGGCTTAGTTCACTTAAATGGCAGCTTAGATCTGTGCTTACCAAAAGTTTTCAAGCACACAGATTTAGGGCAATAAAAATCATATATTGAGCTAAACTACAACATGACTATGTACAGGAGACAATGGTTCCACCAGCCTTGGTGGAACAGCCCTGGCAGGGGTGGGGGCTGCAGGGCCACAGGGAGGAGGTGGTGGTGGTGGAGGCGTGGGAGGAGGCCGCGGGAGGAGGCCGCGGGAGGCGCGGGAGGAGGCGCGGGAGGGGGCGTGGGGCGTGGGAGGCGCGAGAGAACGCGCGGGAGGAGGCGAGGGGCGTGGAAGGCACGAGAGAACGCGCGGGCGGAGGCGAGGCGCATGGGAGGCGAGAGAGAACGCGCGGGAGGAGGCGAGGCGCGCGGGAGGCGCGAGAGAACGCACGGGACGCACAGGAGGCGCGGGGCACGAGGGAGCGAGGAAGCGCAGGAGGAAGCGCAGGAGAAGGCGCGGGACGTGGGAGGCGTGGGAGGAGGCGCGGGAGGCGCGGGAGGAGGCACGGGAGGAGGCGCGAGACGTAGGAGGAGGAGGCGCAGGGGGTGGTGGTCCAGGCAGCAGAGGCGGCAGCGCGGGAGGAGGTAGTCAAGGAGGCGACGAAAAAAAAGAAAAAAAGTTAGTTCGCGTTGAGGCGGGGCAGGCAGCGTGATAACGTACCAGGATGTCGGCGCAGGCAGCGCGACAACGTAGACTGCCTCACAGAGGCAGTGGATCCAAGAGGAAACAAAAGCGGTGGGGGAGGCGCGGGCACAGGAGGCGCATGACGACGCGACGAGGCAGAGCCAGAACAAGAGCCAGAGCCAGAGCCAGAGAGGGAGGCAGAGAGGGAGGCAGAGAGGGAGGCAGAGAAGGAGGCAGAGAGGGAGGCAGAGAAGGAGGCAGAGGCAGGGGCAGTGAAGGAGGGGACGCGGAGGAGGCAGCGGTGGGACGTGTTGGGGCGAGGCAGACAACGACGGAGGGGGATAGAGGGAGACATGGAAAGGGGCGGCAGACTCGAGAGGCACGAAAATCAACATTGTGCAAACAGTAGTAAATAATACACCCACTGTAACGACTTAGTGAAAATTTCGCGAGTCGCGACTTAGCATATTTTTTTTCGGACTATAGTTAAATTACATAAATTAATTTTTTATTTCTGTTTTGCTTGTCTTAAGTGTCTTACACATCTTAATTACTTAATGTGCTTATCTTTGGCCTTGATTTGCTTACTTGTTGTACATACTCATTTTCTAAGTAAAAAATAAGCAGCTTGAGCAACTTGACAGGCTTAAAAATGAAATAAGCTGGTTAAGCCGACTAAGTTTTTTCTGGATTTTCCTGATGCTGGCTGCGGCACTATCAGCGGCGGTTCCACTGCTACTATTGACGACCCGTTCCATGCAAGTCTTGCAGTGAAGGGCACCCTCGCCGTCATGAACTGTACTCCCTGGCCACTGGTTGTCGTTAGCGTTGTCGTCATGATCAAATGCCCATCCGAGTTCGTCGTCCTGGATAGGGGAGACAGATGAGGTGGGCGAGTCGCGGATGTTAGAGGCCGGTGAGCTTGGTAGGGATGGTAGTTGGTTGTTTGGCGGGAAGGGGGCGGCGTCGCTCCACGGGAGTCCACCAAAATCGGGGAGGTCCTCGTTCCACGAGGGCGGTGGGAGGTTGGTGAGTGGGGTCCACGGACGGTCGGTGGGAGGTGTGAGGTACTCCCAAATCGAACGTGTCGGTTTGGGTTGTTGTATGGCCCACGCTGCGAATTCACAGGCCTGGAAGAGGGATTCTCGAAGGGTGTCGTCGAGCGGTGTGATTCGCGGGTATAAGGTGGGGGAACGGGGGTCGGGGAGCGGTTTCTCGGACGCCGTGTATAGCTCACTGGGATAAACAGTGGAGAGGCCGAACGATGATTGGTAGAGGAGGGACGATGGGTGGACTGGGCGGATGGGACGTGGTGCGGGTAGGTCATATTGGGTTGGGACATGTTGCATATAGCGAATCGTGAGGGAGTCTGGTAAAGGTGGTGTAGTAGTGGTAGTTGTAGTGGTGGGGATGAAAGTTGGTGATGTTGTTTCTTGCTGAAGCAAGAGGGTTCTTATAGCTTTTGGTTGAGCTTTGTAAAAGGCTGTGAGTAGTTCTGGGGCGTCAACATTCTCAGCTGGTTCCCATGTGTTGTGTGCGGCGGAATAGCCTTTCCATTTTAGGAGATATTGGAGTCTGGTTTTGTTCTTTGGTCCAATACGTCTGGACCCTAGAATAGCTTCTACTTCGTACTCCTCTTCTCCATCTACAAGTTCCGGTGGAGGCTGTTCGAAGTTCGGACCATGTTCGGGTGTTTCCGTATAGGGAGCGATCAGTGATGTGTGAAACACATCATGAATCTGCCATCGATCTGGAAGTTTGAGGCGTACAACTACCGGTGATATGACTTTGGTGATTGTAAAAGGTCTGTAGCGTTTTGGGGCTAGCTTGCTGCTAAGGTGTGTCATTTTGAGATTGGTACCTTCAAGCCAAACCTTTTCTCCTACGGCATATTTTCGGTAGTGACGTTGACCCTTCTTGTGTTCTGTGCGTTTGTGAAGGAGGGTCTGTGCATGTTTCATCGCTGATCGGGCTTTTTCTCGGATGTTTTTGAGTTCTTCGGATCTTTTATTGACATAGGGTAGATGGCTTGTGATCCGAGAGGTTGCGACGAGAGGGGTATACCCGATGAGGAGTTCATACGGAGTAAATCCGGTTGTGGCGTTTGGCCATGAGTTATGAACGAACTGGGCCATGGGCAAAAGTGTGGACCAGTCATTCATGTAATCATTGCCGTAGATGCGAAGATATTGTTCTACTCGTTGGTTGCTTCTTTCCGACTGACCATCTGTTTGAGGGTGATAGGCGGTACTGATATTTTGCGATATCTTGAGTTTCTGACAGAGCCCCGTGGCTAGGTGTGATGTGAAGCGGGGATCTCTATCAGAGATGATTCTTCAGGGAATGCCGTAGTTCGGAAAAACATTGGAGATGTATAGGTCGATAACTTCCTCCGTGGTGATCTTCTTTGTACATGGCAAGAAGACGGCAGCTTTAGTGCAATCATGATCAACGATCGTGAGGATGGAATCATATCCATGTGATTCAGGAAGATCCGTGATAAGGTCCATTGCCACGACTTGGAAAGGAACATTTGATGCCTCCTGTTCTCGTGGTTCAATGGGAGCAATAGGGGGTTTTGGGCGATGGGTAAGGGGTTTTGTTGACTGGCATGTGGCGCATCCCTTGACGTATTGTGTGACATACTGCTTGAGTCCAGGCCACCAGAAGTTATGGAAGACTTCTATCATGGTGTTGGCGATGCCTGGATGGCCAGCGAGCTGATGGTCATGATAACGCCAGAGTATATCTTTCTTCAGTTGGTCGTCTTCAGGGACTACCGGAGCGTCCGCTTTCCACCACTGTCCTTTGTGATCTTGCTCTAGCTGATGTTCTTCAGCCCATTGTTTCATGAGGTCATCGTTTTCTTTTTGTGCTAGCCAGACACGCTCTTCAATGGAGTGGAGTCCCATTGCTTGAACGAAGAGTTTGTCAGGTAACACCACAACGTCTTCGTTGTCATCATCGCCTTTGGGAATGGCGGGGTGTCGTGATAAGGCGTCGGCACGATTTGTAGCGCCAGGTTTGTGGATGAGTTCAAAGTTAAACTCCGCTAATTTGCTTAGATAGCGTGCCACTCTTCGTGCGATGTTTCGTGGTGATCGATAAAATCGGAGATTGTTGTGGTCAGTGTATACTTTGATTGGGAAAGGTGAGGATAATAACACGTGTTCCCAGCGAAGGAGTCCTCTGACGACTGCTAAAAGTTCGCGGTCGTAAACTGGGTAATTTCTTTCTGCGGCGTTGAAGGTGTGTGAATCGTAACCAACTGCTCTAGGTTTGTTATCTTTGTCTCTTTGAAGTAGGACTGCTCCAGTGGCATATTGGGAGGCGTCTACTTCAAGTTCAAAGGGTTTTGAGTAGTCGGGTCGGTATAGGACTGGGTCTTCTTGTACGCGTTGGAGTAAAATTTTTAAGGCATTACTGCACTCATCGGTCCAGTCGAACTTCACCCCCTTCTTTAGAAGTGCAGTAATGGGACGTGCAATGTCGGCAAAACCTCGGATGAAGGGTCGTTGAAAGCCGAGGACACCAAGGGTACTTCAAACGTCTTCTACTTTGGTAAGGACAGTAGGCCAGTTAGCAAGGCCATTCCTTTTTGTGGGGTCGATTGTTATCTTCCCATCACGGACTTCAATGCCGAGGTATTTGACTTGTTCTTTCTCGAAGTGGCATTTTGACGCTTTGAAGAACAAAGAGAGTTCGCGAGCGCGTGTGAGGACTGCATGAGTGATTTCTCGAAGTTCTTCTAGATTGTCGGAACAGATGAGGATGTCATCCATATAGATTAGGATACGTCCTGGGTATTTGTTGACAAGGTTGGCAAAGGCGGCATCCATAAATCTTTGGAAGACTGCTAGTGAATTCCGTAGTCCGAAGAACATTACTTTGGGCTTAAAAAGACCATAGGGAGTTTTGAAGGCGGCTTTCCATTGGTCTTCGTCTTTGATGCGGATATTGTGGTACCCCCATCGGATGTCAAGGGTAGTAAAATATCGCATGCCATGGAGTTGTTCTAGAAGATTTTCGATGCGGGGGAGAGGATAAACGTCAGGGATGGTATGTTCGTTGACGCGTCGATAATCTTGGACTGGTCTAGAACTTCCATCTGCTTTAGGGATAAGGAACCAGGGTGAAGACCAAGGGGAGTCTGTTTGCTCAATATAGCCTTTCTCCTGATGTTCTTTGAGGAATTTCTTTGTAATTTCCTTTCCTTCTTCAGTCAGCGGATAAACTTTGCAGTTAATGATGTCGGGTGCGTCTGGTTTTAACTTTATCTCCATATCGAATTTTCCTCGGCTAGGAGGGAAGCGTTTTGCTGCTTCTTCGTCAAAGATGAAGGCATGACGCTGATATTCAAGGGGTATTCCTTGAATAGCAGCGCTAGTAGCTGTGCGTCGTTCAGTATCCGCAATAGCCCATTCTTGGGACTTCCCAGCAGGTTCTAGGGCTCGTGCGAGCAGAACTCGAGCCTTTTCTTTGAGGGCAACTGCTGCGTGGTAGTATTGGGATTCGAGGCAAATCTTCGGATTTTCATCGTCTAGGGTTCGGTCTTTCCAGTTGAGTCGTGGATTAAACGTTTCTAGCCATGGGTATCCAAGGATGATGCGATCCATGCCTAGGTCCGTGATGAAGAAGTTTTGTAATTCTTCTAGTTTTCTCATACGGATACGTAATGTAGAAAACTTTGTGACTCGTCCTAATTTGTTTTCCGTTCCATCGACGTTAAAGATCTGAATTGGTTTGTCTAGATCTTTTGTTCCAAGTTGCCATCTTTCTGCCGTTCGATGATCGATGAAATTACTGGTAGCGCCACTATCAACAAGCGCTTTGTCTTCTTTCGTTCCGCCATTATAGCTTGAATAAATAATAGGGACTTCCATTGACGAAATGGCATTTAAATACAAGCTATTTGGTACTAAGGCTCGGATCCAGGCGGTGAGATCAGAGCCCTTTAAAAAGACGGATCTTGAGAGAGGAATTCGGCAAGTTTGCCGCGTTCTTCATCGGACATGGCTTTAAGGGCTTTAGCGACTTCCGCGTTCGAAAGTTCTTTGGAAGAAGCAGGGGTAGGGTTTGTTGTTTCGGATGTTTCAGTAACACGAGCACGCGTAGTGCCGGTGGTATTAGCGTTTCGTTTCTTCTTAACAGGACATTCTCGGAGAGATGTCCTTGTTCTTTGCAATAGAAGCAACGTCCTTCGCGTATGAGGCGTTCGCGATCAGGATCAGGGGCGCGATTGGTTTGAGTAGTAGTGACGTCTACATCCATAGCATCGGCATCACGTTGTGGGCGTGGGGTTGGACGCGGTGGTTGCTGAGGACGGCGTTGTTGTTGTTGTCCTCGTGTGTTACCGAGTAGTTGCGTGATATGCCCTATTGATCCGCTACCGTGTAGTTCTCTGAACAATTTCTGTTCTGTCCAAGCGGCTGAGTGTTTACGTGCTGCTTCTTGCCATTCTGAAAGGGTTTCTGGTTTCGGCCATTCGCGATTCATAATAGTCATATGAAGAGCTTCTTTGAGACCGGCACGATACTGGATAATAGTTCCTTGAGCGTCGGCTTCAAAGCCTGCTTCTTCAAGAAGGTCATTGAACGAAGTAGTGTAATCATCCAGATTGTCTCCGATCATGCGAAGTTTCGTGAACTTTGTAAGGGCATCTTCTTTTGCGGCGGCATCTTGGAAGTCCTCAAGGAACCTTTGTTTGAAACCAACCCAAAGGTCTAGGTCGTTGGGGTCTCCTCCACGGTCTAGATATCCTCCTAGGGAGTTAAGGCGTGCTTGGGCCCAGCCTTCGCAACGTGGTCCAGACATAAACGTGGTGAACATGAGGATTCGGTTTGCAGGGTTCGACATTCCAGGGTTCCCTTGGTTTAATCTTCGGTAGTTTTCGAAGATTTCCATGAATCGTTTCGATCGCGATCTATTTCCATCAAAGGGTTTTGGGGGAATCCCCATTAACCCTCCTCCAGCAGCGGGGATTTGAGCAAAGCCTTGGCCTTGTTGAAGGGGAGCTGCTGCTGCTCCACCTCCTCCACCACCGCCACCACCGCCACCTCCTCCTCCTCCTCCAGGACTGCCAGGTGCTCCTCCACCTCCTCCACTACCTCCAGGAGTACCGCCTCCTCCTCCACTACCGCTGAAGATTGCTCCACTACCACTTGCCGTGGTGGTGGCTTTCTTTCCTTTTCCTTTGGGTTGGGAAAAGAGGGCTGTGGCGGTAGGTGCTACTATAGCGGTTGCTGAGGCGATTTGGAAAGGGGGGAGTAGGGCATAGCCTGCAACTCCTTGTGCAGCTGCATGAAAGCTCGTGCTGCGAGGGATTGTATAGGTGAGGTGCTCGTGGAAGCAGGGGCTTTGGATTTGAAATAGTATTCAGGGTGAGGAGTTCTTTAGGGGTGAGCGGGGCGTTTGGGTCGGGTACTGGTTCAGGCGTCGGTTGCTTAGCAAATATTTTTCTCATTTGCTCAAGCTGTTCGTTAGTAGGACTTTCAGGTAAGAGGTCCATGGCTATGTTGTAGTTCGGTTCTTCGCCACTTCCAGAATCAGAAGGTGTTGCAGGTTGTTTCACTTGTTCAATTGCTTGTTCAAGTGATATCATAGGAGTATGGGAGTGGGCGCGAAGTCTAGTCCCTGCGGCCTGCACAAGGGCTTCGTCATCATCGTCATCGCTTTGTGTAGGGCGATCTTGTTCAGGAGATTCTTCGGCTAACGCGGTGAATCTACCATATGGACTGCCTCTAGAGCTGTCTGACATGGTTCGTTCGTTCGTTCACAAATGTGAGAGAGAAAAGTCTCAGTTTGTGTTAAGGTTCCAAGTGGGACCTTTGTACGAAGTGTATGATCGTTCGTAAGTCAAGAGCGAGACTTGCAAGACGTGCAAGTCAAGATCAAGGGTTCGATAAAGACGAGACTTAGTAAACGACTAAGTCAAGAGCGTTTCAGAGGTCAAGGGCTTTGGGCTCAGGGTGAGACCAAAGTGTCAAGAAGTCGTGAAGAGTGATGTCAAGAGGGTTCTCTCAGGTCGAATGCTTCTAGGCAAGACAAGGTTCTAATAGATAGAAGGACTTGGATTGCGAAACAAAACTGAGACTTAAGGTCTCTAGGGCAGAAAGTACAGGGTTTATATAGAGAAGAACGAGGCTATGTACACAGCCGTAGGGGCTGTGACCTTCGTACAGCTTTCAGGGTTTGAAACATGTTCAGGAATCAGCGAGTCATCCTGTGCATGTGGCTGTTACTTGCGGCTGTACGGTGCTGTGCGAGGCTGTATCGTGAGAGAAAATAAGTAAGCGATCTGAAACAAAGCGATCGGCAGTCCATTCGCATAAGCAAAGGAGTCAGCAGGAGTAAGTCAGCAGTCCGAAAATGTACAGTATGAGTCAGCAAACACGTGTCAGTCCATAACACAAGGCCCCTCACCGACCTCTTGAAGAAGGACGTCCCCTTTCACTGGGGAGATGAACAACGCGTGGCCGTGAAATGCCTCATCAGCCTGGTCGAACGCGATATGGCGCTCAATCACCCGGACCACGACCGACCTTTTGAAGTGGAAGTGGACGCCTCCCAGTTCGCCCTCGGGGCCATCCTCTTCCAGCGCACCCCCACCGGTCTCCCGCGCCCCATCAGTTACTATTCCCATGCTCTGTCCCCACCGGAACGGGGTTACGATGTCCACGACCGGGAACTCCTGGCCATCATTCATGCCCTCAAACGTTGGCGCCACTTGTTACTGGGGGCGCGTCACCAGATAAAGGTCTACACCGACCACAAAAACCTGCAGTATTATCGCCACCCTCGAGACATTAACCAGCGCGTCGCCCGCTACATTCCCCTGCTGGGGGAATTTAACCTCTCCCTCATCCACAAACCTGGCAAGTCAATGAAGGCAGACCCTCTCTCCTGTCGCCCGGACTTTGATACTGGGGCGCTGGACAACAGGGACGTCATAGTCCTCCCTAGCGAATTGTTTGCGTCGGTCGCTGCGCTCTCTTTACCCCCTCTCGATCCCTGGGAGGGGAGGTTGCTCCACGCCCAAGAGGCGGCACCCACCGACATTGCTGGCTGGTCCGCTCCCTTCCGCCTCGAACGGGGACCCCATGGCCTTTGGACCTGCGCTGGAAAGATCGTTGTCGTGGCAGACAACGCCCTGAGGAGAGAGGTGATTGCTGCGCACCATGATCACGTCACTGCCGGACACCCTGGAATTTCAAAAACCCTACACGCGGTGGAGCAGGGCTATTGGTGGCCCGACATGAAAACCTTCGTCCGACAATATGTCAAGGGATGTGCCACCTGTCAGACCACGAAGAGCAACACAGTCCGCCCCAAAGTTCCAATTTACCCGATCACCGTCAAACCAAACACGCTGCCATTCGAAACCATCGCACTGGACCTTATCGTGGACCTCCCACCATCGCAGGGCTACGACTCTATCTTAACAATCACCGACCACGACTGCACAAAGGCGGCGTTCTTCCTCCCTTGTACACAGAAGATTGACTCTGAAGGGGTAGCCGCTCTCTACGCCCAGCATGTCTTTCCCCACTATGGGATTCCCAAGACCGTCATATCAGACCGCGACACGAGGTTCACTTCGAAGTGGACAACAGACCTCTGTAAACGACTCAAAATAAACCAAAACATTAGTACAGCATACCACCCTCAGACCGACGGCCAATCAGAAAGGACAAATCAATGGCTAGAACAGTACCTTCGAATCTACGGCAATTTCCAGCAGAACGACTGGGCGCGATGGCTTCCACTTGCCCAATTCGTGCACAACTCCTGGCCCAGCTCCACCACCGGAAAGACCCCCTTTGAATTACTCATCGGCTTCACTCCGCGCGCTCAGGAACAACAGATAACGGACTCAACCCTACCAGCCCTAGAAGAAAGATCCACTTACCTCCGCGAACTGCGGGAACGAGCACAAAAGGCCATTCGACAGGCACAGGACATGACAAGAAAATACCACGAGCGAAAGAAGGGGCAACGCCACTTCCGACCTTTCACCGAGGGACAGATGGTTCTACTTGAGGGGACGAACTTAAACCTGCCATATCCGACAAAGAAGCTTCGACCGAAACGCTTCGGACCTTTCCGTGTCATCAAAGTGGTCTCCCCCTATGTGTACAAGTTAGATTTGCCACCCCAATGGAAGATCCACAACGTCATCCATGCGTCTCTTCTGACCCCCTATTCGGAAACAGCCGAACATGGCCGAAATCAAACCGAGCCACCCCCAGATCTGGTTGACGATCATCAGGAATACGAGGTCGAAGAGATCCTCGGATCAAGAAGGCGGTACAGGAAGCTACAATATCTCCTAAAGTGGAAAGGGTATTCCGCAGCGCACAACACGTGGGAGCCGGTCGAGAACGTCAATTCCCCGGAGTTAATCCGAGAATTCCACGAGGCAAACCCCGAAGCCGTGAGAACCTTGAAGGTCGAGGCATATAAAAACCCCACTCTCGAACCCCTACCATCGCCATTCCCCTCTTCCATGGATTTCTCCCCCGTCAGAGACTTCATCCTCGACCTCGACATTGCCTCTCTCGAAATACCCGACGACGTCTATGCTGCCATCTGCCTTGCCAGCCTTACCCCTGAAGATTTCCAACCCGAACGACTTGACGTTGACGACGAGGATGCCGCCTCACCGTCGCCCCTCCCAGTACCAGATCCATCCACCAGGCCCCTCACACCCGTACCTATACTCTGGGCCCCTCAGCCCACTCAACCTGCCACTTACGGCGAGTGGTCCCCCGAGCCCGACGACGACGACTACCCTTCGCCCGTCGCTCCTCCCAATTCGGAGGAAAAGCCCTCTCCCCTCGCGCTCGACGCCTTCCACCGCGTCGACGAGTGGAGAACCCAGTCGGCCCCGCTACTCGAGGCAGCGGGCCAAGAAGTCTCTCCCTTTCCGTCACCCTCCTCGCGCTCCGAGCCGTTCGACGCCTCTGAGCGGCCCTTCACGAGGGTCAACACCCCCGCCTCCAACAGCGACGGTCATCGATCTGACCAGTCCGTCACCGCCTCCAGCGGTGAGGAGTCCCAGTTACCACGTCAGGACTCCTACTCCGGCTACCCCTCGCCCACCAGCCCGCATGCGTCAGTTACATTGGACGCCGCCTACTCCCGACCCGCACGGGGCTATGTTGCCCAACCCTATCAACACACCGTTCATACCCGCGCGGAGCCCGACACCTCCGCCGAGAAGGGCAAGGCTCCTGCAGATGGTGGCGCTCGTGGACTCCGACGGGAACACGCAGGCGTTTGGCACGGCGTTTGTGCCACCGAATACGCGCCTCCTGCACACGGCGCGTGGTATTTCCCTCAGCAGTTTTCCACCCCTCTAGCCGCCACCTGGATCCCGACTTACCCGCCTCCGGCTCCCTTATACCCGTACTGTCACCATTGCAACACCATGCGGCCCGACCACTCCGCCGATCTCTGTCCCGTCGATGTCCGCTGCCTGTACTGCGCGGGCGGACACCTCCCGTGCCATTGCCCATGGCCGCACTTCTTGTGCACGGCCGAGGCCTGCTTTTGCCCCGAAGACCATGACTTTGCGGAGCCGGAAGGCGTCCGCAACCCGGTCTGGCAGTGCCCAACGTCCCTCATCTGGCGTCAACGGAACTACTGAGGCGCTGGTGGCACAGCGCCCTTGAGAAGGGAGGCACTGTTACGGTTTAGCACGTGATCTGCTTATGTATTCACCTTATGTGACCGTGGGTATCTTTTTCGCTTCCTTCCGAGACAATCTACGATACGGATCTTCAGATCTTTCCGTGTACGATACAGATCTCTGGATCTGCCGAGGTATCCCCGTAGATCTCCGTAGCTTCTCCGTTCGATCTACGATATATTATTTAGGAGGCATGTCACACTGTGACATGCCTGAGACTCTATGACTCAGCATCACACCCTAGGAGTATATAAACCGGTCCGTTGTAGCTTGTCTCCTTAGACTTCGCTTCGTCTGCAATCAGACTAGTTGAACCCCCTTCCCCTCTTGTCCCTTCAAGTCAGACCTCCTGACCGTTGTCAATACAAGACTTAGTCTCGTCTTGTGATTGCCCCTGACCTCTTCTTTGACAATACAGTAGAGTGCATCCGTCAGCGCGACGCTCTCCTCTATAGTAAAGCCAAGGGAAGAACTCGAGTAATCCTCGTCGTGCTAAGGCTAGTTGCCACGCTCAGCCCTCCTTGTATTACTCAAGCACACGTCGTGCGCCAAGGCCCCTCTGAGCCTTGACATAACCCCTGCTGAAATCTACAGTATCAATCAGCTACAGGCAATGCGTCTTGCTGAGTTTGCTTGGCGTGAAGTCGACACGACGACAATCCGAAACTGCTGGCACAAAGCTGGGATTTTACCCGATGTGGATGCTCCCTCATCATCTACGCAGCCTTCAATTCCTGTCTCTTCTCTCCTTGACAATTCTTCCTCCGACTCCATGGATCCCATTGCTCATGCAGAGAGGCAGGTCGAGATCGCGCTCGATGATTTGGTCCAAACAGGCGCACTACAGGGATCAAACCGCATGGACATCAAATCCCTTCTTAACCCAGCTGGCGAATCACAGGTCTTGATGGAAACATCAGATTGTGAAATCTATCAGGCAGTTATGGATGCCATCAATACACGCGAAAATGTCGAAATCAATGGCGGGGATGATGTTGACAACGATATCCCTCTCGAGCCTCGCCCAACCCGACATGACGTCCTTAAGGCCGTCTCAACCATTATTACATACGTGGGTGACTTGAACGAACCAATCGCACGCAAGATAGAAACAGTTTTGGGGTCATTCAGCAGGCAACTCCACCTCGATGAGGCCAGGACCATGAAAAGCAGTGCTTTGACTGACTTTTTCCCTAGACAGTAAACTTATCACACAAATTATGGGTATTGGCCTACTTTAGCAATGAATACGAAGCCTAGATATTTTTCCTGATTTTTTCTGATTTTTTCGCAACTTTTCGAGCGCCTTTTCAGTTCATCTCCCTAAACCCATAACCTCCAACAACCCATACCTTGAGCCGTCCACCGAACGGTATGGGTTAAGACAGGTTCGACTGTAATAACCCCGCGACGTGAAAAGTTTTTCTTTGAATGAAGACGGGCGCCTACCTCGGCTGTTGCGCCACCAGCCGTCCGTACCCTCGGACGGCTTCGTTAATGTGGCAGTGCACATATACAGTATGTCAGGATACTTTTGTACGATTGACCTCCCTGCGGTGCTGCATTGCGGCTGTTGCCGTTCGCCACTGAGAAGGTTCCTGAGACGGGTGTGGTGCCAGAGGAAGAGTGGTGACAGGAAGGTCCGCACATCCTAGGGCACAACTCACATACGTGGGGAACCCTCTGGCAGAAGCACATGCGGGATTTCCAACTCGCTTCGTGTCGCGCTCGCGCTGGTGTGGGCCGGTGGCGCTGAGCTGGAAGCGAACTTCCGTCTGGTCGCGGGATAAAGGTCGTACACAACATCATCGTTATACTCGTTAAAGGGGCGGGCGCTGCCCCGAGGAGGTAGTGGTTGGGGATGAAGCGCTTTCCAAAAAAAAAAAGACATGTCGTCATCGCTACCCCCCTCCAAGTTCTGACATGCGGCATACAGTACGGCCTGTCAAGTGGTCTCCGTCATATGGTCAAATTAAGAGTTTGTGGTGTACTGCCACGGTAGTAAAACCTGTTGTCCGTGAGATCGATTCAAAGTGACGTCATCACCTTCTTACCCCAGCTTCTCCAAAATGTGTATCAAAAGTTGAGGTATACGTGACTTTTTTTAGTATAGTACAGAATGAACCGGAAGGATGAGAGTCAACTCAGACATACGCCATGGCCATCTCCACCACAACTACGCACCAAAAAGGACAGACTAGTAGTACTCCCAATCAAATTCATACATGGCACGTCTCGTCGCCATTGCCCACAGGGATGCTCCACTCACCGACGTTATGCAAGAGCGGATCTCGTCTTTGATGCCGTTTCATGAAAACACGTCAAGATCCTTGAGAGCACAGAAATAATTTTCTGCGTGCGCAAAACCAGCGAAGAGCAGTTCCATATTCTGAATATTATTTTGGATGCTTAACTCAGTGCCCATTTCAGCCAAAAAGTTTGTCTTGTCTCACGGCCTTCCGACGTGTCTGCCCCTTTTTGGGTTCCACAGGAAGCAAATTGATGTCTGATCCAGTTATTGATTGCAGCAGAATATGGTCAACATTTCTGCATAATTTCAGCGTTCAATGTTCCCGGCGTCTATCACAGACTTGATGGGCATTTCGAACTAAGGGGCAAAGTCGAGGAAAAGTTGGGCGCCCTTGTAACTCAACTGAAGTGCGCCGCAAATCCCTGGGCAAGCTCAGATGTCAAAGTGTGCTATATATTGCCTCGATCAAATCAAATACATGGAATTGGTTGTACAACAGCACCCATGAAGTGCGATCGTGAACGTGCAAAATGAAATAAATTACCAAAGGCATTTTTCTCAAGTGGAGGGATGGATGGGTTCGAGGTGCTCATCCGCTACGACTAGGGAGGTCACGGTGTCCGAGTCTCATGGGACGGGGTTCTTGACCGTGCCATGGCACACTTTTTTTTTGTTATCCTTTCCCAGGAATTGCGTGGGAACGACGCGCGTCCCGCAAATCGGACGCGAATGACAATCCTAGGACTCCCTCACCCTTCACCTATCCTTCGATTCCCACCCCCACACTCACCTTGTGTCATGACCCCAACCCTCATCCAACCCCACCCACCCCACGTAGCCAAGCACGTCTTTGTTTTTGTAATCATGCTGCGCTATATAAGCTGGATTAAAATTAAAAAAACCTAGACTCCCACCAGGTGCGACGCCCATAGCCGCCGCTGGGCCCCCACTCATCCCTTTCGGGGTCTTTGATCACACGCTTGTTCGCCCTGGTGTGTAACTACTGTATGTTGCAGAAATCAAGTCAGAGTTTCCTTCGCTGGCGATCATCGACCATCATGTGAACACCCGTGACCGTGACTGGCAAGAAAGATATTTCAGTCACAAGGCTCTGGCCGCGTGTACGCCGTTTAGCACTGTCACCGCTTTCAAGTTTAGTACACTAAAAGTTGTGCCCAAATTCGATATAAAGGAAATTTGATAGGCGTTCCCCGGTAGTAAATGATCTCGCCAACGGTTGTAATGTCATCTTCGTTAACTTTTGTTTCTATTTCACTTTGCAGTTGGCGTGCTGGCGAGCTCGAACTGGCAAAGCCTTTTCTAATCTGCTTCTTCTCTATCTCCTTCGGGCTGCGGTGGCGGGAGACATTGAGTGGACCCATCCGATTGCTGAGTGTCGTGTAATGCTTCCGGCCATGTCAATACGATGGATTTCTGCAGCCTGTGCTGGGAGTTGCATGCGGCACAATATTTATTCGTTTTTGGTGCCTTCAAGTCACGCATGCTGCCAGATGCGGAGACATTACGCTACCCCCGATTTCCGGTATCCCCAGTCACTCCAGAGCTTCTGGGGTGATAAGAGGCCGGGTGGCCGCAATTCTGTTCACGTTTTCAGGGTTCGAAGACAAAAATATTGCGCCCTGTCGCTTTATAGAAGTAAAGTAATCAACAGCGGCGTCATGACATAAATCAGCCACCGTGCCAAAGATTTCATGAAACTAAAATGGCCATGGCCAGGGAGATTGCCAGTCATACGAACGACATACGAACGACGAAACAGTGAAATCATGAAAGGAGCTCCGCCTATGTTCTGGTAACCTGTACGCGTCATGCTCATTTTTTTTACCTCATGGCGAACGCCTGGCCACCGATGTTGAATTGTAGAGTCTGTTGATATAATAACCCCCCATGACAGACACTCTAGTGCACCCCCCTAGCGCGACAAGGAATCCTTTTGACCCAGTCATGCCTCCTCTCCGAGATATGCCTCCCATGACTTCCAGGAAAATTCCAAAACCTTATCATCCATTTCGTAGCATTCATATTGTAGTGCCAGTAAGCCCTCTTGTTGCATGATCCTTCGATTAACGGAGGCCAACGAACGAATTTCCAGCTTGACCAAAGGAGTTCGTATTCGACCTTGGAAAATACGTTTAGGGAATCATTTCCCCCTCACCAGCGACATTTAACACCCCCGAGTACTCATACCATCACCCCCTTATATTCGGCTGCCGATGCCCCCTCTTTTGGGACGCCCATCCCAGGACCAGCGTTGCCAGTGGGTGGACCCGTGTTGTCTATTCCAAGCGAGGCGTCGGCATCATCCGGCCAAGGCACAGCAGTCGCATCTCCTAATGTAGCTGCCGCAGTGGGCCAGGATCCCCAAAGGACAAGACGGTACGTGTGCGACGAGTGTGGAGCCAGCTTCAGCCAGAAACAGGTTCGGGACCGTCACATCAAAGACCAACACTCGCCGCCGGGAATATGTCCGATGTGCTCATGGTTTGTGTGGCCTAGGGGTCGTCCTGGTTTATTAAAGGCTCATATTGGGAAGTACCACCTGCCACCAGTGTCCCGAGGTGCCCAGAGACGCTGAAAATTTCCTCCCCCTCCCTCCCCCTCCCAACGAATCTCACCCACTGTATTCACCTACCTTTACGTTCATGAAGTTGGTAGATGTTCCGAGTTGTTGTTTAGTTATTTGGATCACTAAGCGGGTCACCATATCTCTGGCAGCTACCACTACCCGTCTAAACGTTTGTTCCAGATTCGTGTAATAGTCCTTTTACTTGTGTGACCGTAGCCCTCGTGTCCTGATTAAGTTCCGTTATTCATAACGTGAATGTGAAGGGGTGCCGAGTTTCGGTGGACCTAGAACGTAGTCGTGCCTACCTTCTGTTCTGAAGTGGTGCAGCCGCGGCTTCCTAGGGTAGTTTCGTCATCCATCTCTAAATGTGGAAAGTGCGCCATCGATGACTCACCCCCCAGGAATATTCGTACGGGTTTCTGGCTGAAGGCTCTGTTCTGAATTCGGCGCGACTCGGACTAGGTGAGAGTATGTCCTATCAGTTCTGACTCTCAAAGAACAGTATCATTATCGAGGGAGTTTATCAAGAGACAAGGGCGGCTACCTAGTCAATCGCCGCTTCTGGCCATCTGCTTCCTCTTCCATCCTGCAGCATATTGGGAGCACAAGCAGATGTAACGAATCGACTTAAGTTTAGGGTGTCAAGATAAGAGTCGCATGGCGGCAAGCGGAAAACGTTTATATCACATGACGTCAGCACCGTCCTTTCCAAGAAAGTTCAGCGATAAAATTTTGATACTAGTAAGGTGTACCTCAAACCACAGCTAGCAATGGATGATCTTGGAACTTCAATAGCACCTTATTCATAAGATTTTATTACAACCTAAAAAATAGCAAGATATGAGATGACAGTGATTTCCACCAAAATAGATGCAAAGCCAAGGTGAACGTTGAACATTGAACGTTGAATAATACATTGAATTCCGGGGGCGGCGTAGAATCATTGTTTCCCTCCAAGAGCGAATCTAGATGAGACAAGAAGTGCTCTGGCGCACCCCGACGTTTTACTTCTTTATTTTGTGGACCCTCGGAATATATCCGGGGCCGGGCTAGGCATGCGATAGCCATGCCTCCCTCTTATGGAGCTGATGCACCTCCAACTGACTTGAAACTCAATGCCAATTCCTCATCAATTTCCTTTCTGTTTTGTAATTTCTTACTACTCTGCACAATGGCAATCACCCCATGCGCTCACTCACTTGAAGATACGCTGTGACGAAAGATTGACCGCCGCCGAGGGAGTTTATTGCCGAGTTGTACCGAACACGGCGGTATCATGAAGTCGAGGTATATGTGACTTTTTTAGTAGGTACGAACGAAAAAAAAAAAGTAAAAAAAGTAAAAAAAAAAACCAATACTACGCACCAAAAAGGACAGGGCATTACTAGTGCTCCGGATCAAATTCATACGTCACCCATCCTTCGTCGCCATTGCCCATAGGGACGCTCCACCCACCGACATTACGCAAGAGCGGATCAAGCGACGCGAACTCGTGTTTGATGCTGTTACGTGCAAACAGGTCAAGATCCTTGAGGAGCACAGAAATAATTTTCTGCGTGCGCAAGAGTTCCAAAGTTCACCCAATTGCCATATCAGCACATCTTGGGTATCTATACGCGCGTAAAAGGAAAGGGAGGAACGCACCTTGAACTTCTATCCACTTTGAGCACATGCTCGCCGAGCGCCGGCGTCCGGCTCGGCGGGGGACTGTTCAACGGACCTGGGTGACCACCTGGGCCCGCGGTGCCGCCCGGTGGTGTCGAACCGAGGGCGACGCTCTAGAGCGACTCGTCTGCCGACGTCTGATTATGGAAGAGGTAAGAAACGCCTGGGTGGGGATGCAAGAGACCGAGCATGTGTTGTGACGCGTGCGGAAAGGGCGAGGGCCCGAGGAGTTTTGCGAGCTTGGCGTAGAATGCGGAGAGGATGTCGAGAAGCGAGAGCGAGTCTGGGTATAGTCTAGCGGGAAGGGCTGCAAGTTGATTTTGTGGTTCAGTCAGCCCCGTGGTGGCTCGGGCGGGTACGTACCATGTGCTGAATGGTGAGATAGGTATCCGAGGTGTCAGACATACCCAGGGTATAATCTCCGCTTTTGTTGACGTTTCCAGAGGCCCTCACGATGCACAAGTGGTGATTAAACGATGTGTCAGATGGCGAAGAGAATAGACGCCTTTGGCCGGTCGTTTTCTTCTCTTGACCTGCGCGTACTCTGTGAGCATGTTCAGCGCCGCGCGCAAGCAGTCTGTTGGTTGTGAGACATCGAAGAGCGATGACAGTGACATGGCGAGGACAGAAAAACGATGGGTTATATGCGAGGGGCACGCAGGGCCAGCCATCAGTTCACGCCAATACAACCCTTCAGATCAAAAAAAAAAGGAGCTGGGGACGAACGCTGCTCTGTATTATTGAACACCCGATCGAGTTCGTTCCACGCACGGCACTATGATCGCATGAAACCAATAACTTCGCCTGCCGCAACCCACCGCTCCACGTGGGACAATAGAATTCAGCACAAAAAAATAAAAGAAAGGAGGAGGAGCGGACACGCACC
This sequence comes from Lactifluus volemus, assembly GCA_022376515.1. Lineage (NCBI taxonomy): Eukaryota > Fungi > Basidiomycota > Agaricomycetes > Russulales > Russulaceae > Lactifluus > Lactifluus volemus. Next base: position 86,869 of record WTXI01000087.1, on the reverse strand, counting down.
CATCATGTACGGTCCGCATATAGTCAGCGTGATGATGCGCTTCTGTACCAGACCCCTCAAATACTCGACCGTCGCACCAGGAGTGCTTCTAGGGCCGGATCTAGTTCCAAACGAAGGCAGGAACGGGCCAGTTGCGTAGGCATGCATGCTCTGGGTGTCCCACTCGGGCAAAGCGGGTGTAGCGGTGGCGGCCGCGGATGACGCAGCAGGTCCGGGTACGGGTACGGGAGCGGTGAGCGTAGTGGCTGTAGCGGCTGCTCCTGGCTGTTGTTGAGGGAAGCAGGGAGTGGATGTTCCGGACGTGCTCGGTGTCGGGAGTCCGTTGGAAGAGGTCGACGAGGGAGGTAGTGGATACGGTGAGGTCGTCGATACCGCGGTTCCTGCGGACGGCCGTCATGCATGTGTGTGTGCCGTCGATGGCGACGGCAGTGATAACTTGTTCTTTCTTCCCCTCTCACTTGCCCTGGGACGAGATGCCTCGTGACTCAGTGCCCATTTCTCACGACCTTCCCACGTGCCTGTGTGCCCAGACCAGAGGTCTGATCCAGTTATAGGTTGCAGCAGAAGTGTGCACAAAATTTCTGCATCTTTTCAGCGTTCAATGTTACCGGCGTCTATCACAGCTTGATGGGCATTTCGAACAAAGGGGGAAATCGTTGGGCATCCCTAAGTTGTCACAGGGCCTGCTTACTAATCCTCCCGTATTTGTCTGAATTAGCGGCACAGCCACTTAATCACTTGTGAGGTGAATGCAGACCCGGAGGGTCCACACAGGAATGTTGTAGTATAATAGTACGATGTGAAAGGAATAATAAAGGCCAAGACACAGAACCAAGCTAAAAAAAAAAAAGATTTCCGTGTAGTGTGGGGCACAGGACGCAATCCGAAACGATTCAGCAGGAACGACGACATAAATGAAACGAGATCACCACATCTAGAGACAGAAGGCGATATGAAGCAAGCTAAATCAGAAAGACACCGGAGCGCAGTTCAGCTGGCATGAGACGGCACAACATCGTGGAGGAAACCCCGAGGTCATAGCCGAGGTGGCACCGCAGGAAAGGTGGTCCATGATCAGTACTGGAATCCGGAGGATGGTGGAGAGAGCGTGAATGAGGAAATGGCAACTTTGAAAACAAGGCAAATGAAATGAGTCGGGCCAAGGGTAGTCCCAAGTGGTTCCGCTAACCTAATAACTTGGTTCAATATTCATACGCCAGACAAAATCCAACAACTCACAGACATTGTAGCGATACCACTAATTATGCGCCATAGTGCACATAATTAACCCATCGCTCCAAAGAAGCTTTTTTGGACCGCAGCTTCTTCACAGCATCCCGAAGCGCCCTCGCCGATCTCTCGTAATAAGGTACACCTGGTTCATCGCTCGACAGTATTGACTTGTAGAAATCTTCAGCTAGATATTGTCCGTCTTCATCTGCCATCGCCCACATCGTCCCAACAACACTTCGGAACCCGCAATATTGCATTGCCGCTGTAAGGTGCAGTGCCTCGTCGGAGATGCTTTCCTCTGTCAGCTCAGCTGTGTGACAGGCCGAAAGAAACGCAAATTCAGCTGTCGGGAGTTGAGAGCGCACAATCTCGAGTAGGGTCAGCTGCCTTCCCCCAGAAAGCTTGAATGACGCGTTGAATGGTTTCCCTTGTTCCAATTTTCCATGACATACAAAATGGGAGAACTGGTGATGTCTGAGACCCTCCACAACACTAGAAGGCGTCGCATTCTTTGAGATGAGGGAGGTGACTGTTGTAGTGAGACGTTGTATAGTCCAGATCTCGGGGATCGCGTGCTTCAGGGATTCTGGTTGTGCAACCAGAAGTATTGAAGGCTTTTGGAATGTTTGCCCTTCAGCCTGAGGTCTGTGCGATGCGGTGAGTGCAGATAGTGTTGGAGTGTATGAGGGAATGTATATGTCCGAGAAATAGCGCGTGACGCTGTCGTCCGAAGGGATTGGCCCCATCGCGTGGAGAGGAAGTTGACAAAATACAGATGTGGGACACCACCAGACTCTGGACTGTTCCGGTATCTTCATCCTGCGAAGCTCATCGATGACTGGCTTCCCTACAAGTTCGTAGAGACTCTGGAGTACGGAACGGAGAGCGCGGCCGTACTCCTTTGATTCGAGACGATGATGCTTTCTAGCATTCACCAGCCGATTACCCAACTCGATCGCACGACTGTAAAAGTCTTGGGTTGTAGTGATAAGGGAAAGAGAGTCGCGGAAAAGAACTAGGAGGTCTGAGCGCCACCTGCAATGGTTGATGATGATGACTGGTCCGTGTAGCGCAGCGGAGCGAAGAATGTCAAACGACGGGGGCTCCAAGAAGTTGCGAAAATTTGGCAAGGCTCGAATCCGTGAAATGAGTCTATTGCGATCGCCCAAAAACTGTCGTTGCTTTGCCACTAGATGACTGAATGGATCCGTTTTCCAGGAGTCTTCCACTTTGATACTCTCTGATCCCATGTCACGGTTTCCGCAAGGCGCCATGGACATGGTAACTTGTTCGAGGTCCTTGTTGATTGCCTCGAATTCCGCTGCCAAAATCGGATCGACCGCACGAAGTTGGTCAGTGGAGGTACGGAAATCACGCATCTCGGACCAGAGTAAGGCCCTTCCTCTCTCGAGAGTCTCGATTGCTTTGACGGGTTGGCCTTTGTCGATCTGGTACGAAGCATACCACAACGGCAAAACCTCGAAGCACTGGCGCATAGAAACAAGACGATGATGTTGACTTTCGAGTGTAGGGGCATAGGAGAAAGAGTCTTGCATGACCTTGAAGACATTCTCATAGGCATCCGCCACGGAAGGGTGACCATAACGATGCGCCACCATCGCCCACCCAGATGAAAACAGGAATCGGCCGGATGGCCCCACGTGAGTATCATCGCTCCTATAGCTGGCGAATATTTGGATGACCTCATCCACGTCTTCTTCTCGTCGATGCAGAGAGATGCGGGCCAATAATGACACCGACGCACTAAAAGCCAGTGAAAAATGATTATCCGATGTGCCATACGTCTTCAAACCATCACGGTATACGGCAATTGACTCATCGATGCACTCGAGTTTCCCGGTGCGATAAAATACGTGGGAGAGAAGGGATCCGAGCGTCATATACAAATCGACGTGGTTTCGGTGTTCAAGACTTGGAACACAATGAATTGAAGCGAGCACCAGGCGACAGTACTTGATCGACTCTTCAATCTCCGAGTCCGCTGTGTCGTCAGTGTATCTCATGATGTCAAGTGCTCGAATGTGTTGGTTCCATTGCTCGTCGGATATCGAAGAATTTGGGTCGGTAATAGAGGCAGCGAGGGATGACAAGCATGGAAGTTTGTAAACCTCTGGATCCCTGTAATGCCCTTCTTCGACACCAAATTCACCCGCGCGCCGCTCCGTGAGATGAGTGAAACATTGGGATATAAGAGGGCGACTCGGATGATCACGAGAAGCTGATCTAAGATAAACCCTCAAATTGAAAATCGCCTCCTCCAAATACTCTGGCATCTGAAATAGGGAAAAGCGGCGACTGGAAATCCCCGCGACCCACAGTAAGGCAACGTCCTGGAATTGAGACCGAAGGTCTTGAGGGAGATCGGAAGGGAAAGTTAGGACTTTCTTCAGGATGGTTATTGCCTCCTCGGAATCAATATTCGAATCATTTCTTTCGAAGCGATGGACGAGAAAATGTGCAAGTGAAAAGGAAACGTCGTAGGAATATGGCAAGCGAACGTTTGCTTCCCGGAAGCATTCGACCAGTGGATCTAGAACTTCTTCCACTGGCAATGTCTTCAAAACGGCTTTGGCTAAGGATAGAAGGTGACTTTCAAGAACGCTCCCCGAGATATCCGAGTTGAGCAATTCACGACAGAGAGTCGTCATCTCTCTGATATCCTCCTTGATGTCGCCTGTATTCAATTCCACTCGAATTGCCAATGCCTTCACCAGCTTTGATGTGACGTCTTCATGTGAAAAGAAGCCGACTTCAAGTTGACACCGTTGGTTTCGCAGATAACGAAGGTACTTGACGCAAGATTCAACATCATCTGGCTGCTTGAATTTGAGTAATCGATAAAAAAGGACCTTCATGAGCATGTGAAAAAGCCGAATGGAATCTGCCGTAGGTTTGACCAATAGGAGTTGTGCTTCTACCAAGTGGAGAATTGATTTATCCAGCTGCTCCTTCGAACCAGACAGGTTGTAGTGACGGAGTCTCAATTTTACAAGGCGGAGAAGATAATTGGCGCGCCGAAGATCAAATCGAGGTAGTGACGGAATGATACATTCAAGAGCAAAAATGAAGCCCTCGATATCAGGAAGAGAGTCTGTAAAATAAGATACGTTTATAGGTCACACAGAATTAATCGAAAGTTTGACTCACCTTCCTTGGTGTCCATATCTCAATTCCGAAAAAGTAAAACACAAACAGCCAGAGGACGACTTTGGGATAGAAAGGGAATGAGATTCAAGCTCGAGTCGGAGAGGGGAGATGTGTGCACGGTTAGGGTCATATTTAACGTGCTGGACAGGTCGTAATTCACGTGGCCATGAAAAGAGTGCCTAGTGTAGCGTCATGCAGGATACCACATGTCGCGCATAGAAGCAGACAGGCCTAGCCGGCGTAAAATCAATTAAACCTTGCTGATGACCAAAGTCCTAGATTGTGCAGTCGCCCTGTACTGGGTGTGCACAAGCCAACTGAAACTAATTGAGAATACTGGCATGAGGGCTCCGAGTCAGGTTCGCCGGACACAGCTAGCGAAAATGATTCGAGTATTGACGCACAGAGGTAGCGAAGGCCTCTACACTCTCAAGGAGCACATGTACAACAATAGACATTAAGAAGTGATGCGTGAGGCGTGTAGACTCGGAGTGCGTGTTGGAAATGCGTTATCCTCGTTCGAGTGGGCGTGTTACGGAACAATCCGGCTCTTTCCACTCAGTTTGTCCCCGACTCCCGCGACACTTTACATCACCCGTCACCATCTTACATGCACTGGTAGCATAAACTTGAGGTGGCCACCGAAGCCTTCAACCTTCGCTTCACTACTTTTGTTGAACCTCAAGATACCTGAGGCGGGAGACTCGGAGGGTTGAGTCACGTGCTCTGATATGGCCGAAGCTCTGCAGCTGCACCAGGGGGCAGGACGGGGTGAAGGGATGTATTACGCCTGCGTGAAAGGAGTTTATCCATGTCGCGAGAGCATAAGCAGCTTCTCCCAGGACTCTCTCTCCAAAAAAAATAGTATCATGTCGAGGTATACGTGACTTTTTAGTATAGTACAGGACAATGAACCGGAAGGAATAATAAGAGTCAACAAACACTCAGAAATACGCCATCTCCACCACAGCGGACTCTATATGAACGAAAAAAACGGAAAAAATAAAAATAAAAACCAATCCTACGCACCAAAAAGGACAGGGCTTTATTACTAGTGCTCCGGATCAAATTCATACGTCGCCCGTCCTTCGTCGCCATTGCCCACAGGGACACTCCACCCACCTACCTTACGCAAGAGGGGGTCGAGCGATGTGAGCTCGTCTTTGATGCTGTCACGTGCAAAAACGTCAAGATCCTTGAGGAGCACAGCAATGATTTTCTGTGTCCGCAAGAGCAGTTCCAAATTCAGCCAATTGTATCAGCATGAAAGGGAAGGCACCTTGAACTTTCCATTCACTTTGACTACATGCTTGCCGAGCGCCGGCGTCCAGCTCGGCGGGGGACTGTTCAACGGACCTGGGGGACCATCTGGCCCCGCGGTGCCGCCGAGTGGTGTCGAACCGAAGGCGACGCAACAGAGTGACTCGTCTGCCGACGTCTGATTATGGAAGAGGTAAGAAACGCCTGGGTGGGGATGGGGGTGCGAGAGGCCGAGCATGTGTTGGGAAGGGCGAGGGCCCGAGGAGCTTGGCGTAGAATGCGGAGAGGATGTCCAGAAGCGAGAGCAGAGTCTGGGTATAGTCTAGCGGGAAGCGCTACAAGTTGGTTTTGTGGTTCAGTCATCCCTGTGGTGGCTGAGTCGATGAGCGGACAGGTACGTACCAGGCGCTGACGATGCACAATGCACAAGTGGTGATTGAACGATGTGTCAGATGGCGAAGAGAAAAAGACGGGAGGTACCATCTTTGGCCGGTCGTTTTCTTCCTTGGCCTGCTCGTACTCTGTGAGCATGTTTCGCGCAGCGTGCAAGCAGTCTGTTGGTTGTGAGATATCAAAGAGTGATGATAGTGACATGGTGAGGAAAGGAGCTGGGGACGAACGCGATCGAGTTCGTTCCACGCGCGGGACTATGATCGTATGAAACCGATAACTTCGCCTGCCGCAACCCACCACCGCTCCACGTGGGACAATAGAATTCAGCAAAAATAAATAAATGAAAGGAGGAGCAGACATGCACCCATCATGTACGTTCCGCATATAAGTCAGCGTGATGATGCGCTTCTGTACCAAATCCTTCAAATACTCGACCGTCGCGCCAGGAGTGCTTCCAGGACCGGGGCCAGTTCCAAAAGGAGGCAGGAATGGGCCAATTGCGTCGACATGGATGCTCTGCGTGTCCCACCCGCGCAAAGCGGGTGTAGCAGTGGCGGCCGTGGATGACGCAGCAGGTGCGAGCCAGGGAGCGGGAGCGGTGAGCGTATTGGCTGTTCCTGGCTGTTGTTGAGGGAAGCAGTGAGTGGACGTTCCGGACGTGATCGGTGTCGGGAGTCCGTTGGAAGAGGTCGACGAGGGAGGTAGTGGACACGGTGAGGTCGTCGATACCGCAGTTCCTGCGGGCGGCTGTGATGCATGTGTGTGTATGCCGTTGATGGCGACGGCAATGATAACTTGTCCTTTCTTCCCCTCTCACAGAGTCTCACTTGCTCTGGGACGAGATGCCTAATAATAACTCAGGGCCCATTTCTCACGGTTTTCCCACGTGCCAGTATGATGAAGAACAAGGTTCGCGATGCCGCAATGGTTGTCCAGACCAGAGGTCTGATCCAGGTATTGCAGCAGAAGCATGCACAATCTTTTCAGCGTTCAATGTTCCCGGCGTCCTTACTAATCCTCCCGTATTTGTTTGAATTAGCGGCACAGCCACTTGTGAGGTGGATGCAGACTCGGAGAGTCCACACAGGAATATTGTGGTATAATAGTACAGGAATAATAAAGACCAAGACACAGAACCAAGCTAAAAAAAAAATAAGATTTCTGTGCAGTGTGGGGCACAGCACGCAATCCGAAATGATTCAGCAGGAACGACGACATAAATGGCACGAGATCACCACATCTAGAGACAGAAGGCGATATGAAGAAAGCTAAATTAGAAAGGTAAATAAAAGACACGGAGCGCAGTTCAGGTATGTAATAGAGGTGGCATGAGACGGCACAACATCGTGGAGGAGTCAATCCCGAGGTCATAGCCGAGGTGGCATCGCAGGAAAGGGTTGCATCAGTGGTCCGTGATCATTACTGGAATCCGGAGGATGGTGGAGAGAGCGTGGGTGAAGAAATGGCAACTTTGAAAACAAGAGTCGGAACGCGAATTCCCAAGGGCAGTGGTTACGCTAACCCTAATAACTTAGTTCAATAATCATACCCAACGACTCACAGACATTGTAGCAATACCACTAATCATGCCCCATAGTGCACATAATTCACCCATCGCTCCAAAGGCACTTGTTTGGACCGCAGGTTCTTCACAGCATCCCGAAGCGCCCTCGCCGATCTCTCGTAATAAGGTACACCCGGTTCATCGCTCGACAGTATTGACTTGTAGAAATCTTCAGCTAGATATTGTCCATCTTCATCTGCCATCGCCCACATGGTACCGACAACACTTCGGAACCCGCAATATTGCATTGCTGCTGTAAGGTGCAGTGCCTCGTCGGTGATGCTTTCCTCTGTCAGCTCAGCTGTGTGACAGGCCGAAAGAAACGCAAATTCAGCTGTCGGGAGTTGAGAGCGCACAATCTCGAGTAGGGTCAGCTGCTTTCCCCCAGAAAGCTTGAACGACGCGTTGAATGGTTTCCCTTGTTCCAATTTTCCATGACATACAAAATGGGAGAACTGGTGATGTTTGAGACCCTCCACTACACTAGAAGGTGTCGCATTCTTTGATATGAGGGAGGTGACTGTTGTAGTGAGACGTTGTATAGTCCAGATCTCGGGGATCGCGTGTTTCAGGGATTCCGGTTGTGCAACCAGAAGTATTGAAGGCCTTCGTAACGTTTGCCCTTCAGCCTGAGGTTTGCGTGATGCTATTAGCGCAGATAGCGTTGGGGTGTATGAGGGAATGTATATGTCCAAGAAATAGCGCGTGACGCCGTCGTCTGAAGGGATTGGTCCCATCGCGTGGAGAGGAAGATGACAAAATACAGATGTGGGACACCACCAGACTCTGGACTGTTCTGGTATCTTCATCTTGCGAAGCTCATCGATGACTGGCTTCCCTACAAGTTCATAGAGACCCTTGAGTACAGAACGGAGAGTGCGCTCATATTGCTTTGATTCGAGACGATAATCCTTTCTGGCTTTCACCAGCCGATCGCCCAACTCGATTGCACGGCGGTAAAAGTCAAGGGTCGTAGGGATATGGCAAAGAGATTCGTGGAAAAGAACCAAGATGTCGCAATTCCACTCGCAATGGTTGACGACGATGACTGGTCCGTGTAGCGCAGCGGAGCGAAGAATGTCAAACGACGGGGGCTCCAAGAAGTTGCCAAAATTTGGCAAGGCTCGAATCCGTGAAATGAGCTTGTTGCGATCATCCAAAAACTGTCGTTGCTTTGCCACTAGATGACTGAAAGGATCCGTTCTCCAGGAGTCTTCCACTTTGATACTCTCTGTTTCCATGTTTCCGCAAGGCGCCATGGACATGGTAACTTGTTCGAGGTCCCTGTTGATCGCCTCGAATTCCGTTGCCAAAGTTGGATCGACCGCACGAAGTTGGTCAGTGGAGGTACGGAAATCACGCATCTCGGACCAGAGTAAGGCCCTTCCTCTCTCGAGAGTCTCGATTGCTTTGATGGGTTGGCCTTTTTCGATCTGGTACGAAGCATAGCATAACGGCACATCCTGGAAGCCCTCGCGCATAGAAACAAGACGATGATGTTGACTTTCGAGTGTAGGGGCATAGGAGAGTGTGTCTTGCATGACCTTGAAGACATTCTCATAGGCATCTGTCACGGAAGGGTGACTAAATTGATGCGCCATAATCGCCCACCCATATGAAACCCGGAATCGGAGGGATCCCCCCGAGCAAGTATCATCGCTCGTAAGGGTGGCGAGTAATTGGATGACCTCTTCCACGTCTTCTTCTCGTCGATGCAGAGAGATGCGGGTTCGTAATGACAGCAGCGCACCAAGAGGCAGGGCATTCGAGCCTGCCAGTGATATGCCATACGTCTTCAAACCATCACGATATACGGCAATTGACTCATCGATGCAGTTGAGTCTTCCGGTGCGATTAAATGCCTTGAAGAGAAGGGATCCAAGCACCGCATACAAACTGGCGTGATCCCGGTGTTCAAGACTTGGAACACAATGAATTGAAGCGAGCACCAGGCGACAGTACTTGATCGCCTCTTCGATCTCCGCTATGTCGTCAGTGTGCCTCATGGAGTCAAGTGCTCGAAGGTGTTGGTTCCACTGCTCGTTAGATATCGAAGAATTTGGGTCGGTAATAGAGGCAGCGAGGGATGGCAGACATGGAAGTTTGTAAATGTCTGGATCCCTGTAACCCCCTTCTTTGACACCGAATTCAACCGCGCGGTGCTCCTCGAAATCAACGAGACTTTGGGAAAAAAGGGGGCGAAGCAGATCATCACGAGAAGCCGAGTTAAGATAAGCCCTCAAGTGGAAAGTCGCCTCCTCCAAATACTCTGGCATGTGATATAAGTAAAAGCGGCCACAGGAAATATGCGCGATCCCCGCCAAGGCAGCGTCCTGTAATCGACTTCGACGGTCTTGAGGGAGGTCGGAAGGGAAAGTTAGGATTTTCTTCAGGATGGTTATTGCCTCCTCGGAATCAATAATCGAACCATTTTCGTCGAAGCGATGGGCGAGAAAATGTGCAAGTGAAAAGGAAAGGTGGTAGGAATATGGCAAGCGAACGTTTGCTTCCCGGAAGCATTCGATCAGTGGATCTACAACTTCTTTTACTGGCAAGATATTGGGTACTATCTTGTAAAAGGCTTTGGGCAAGGTTAGAAGGTGACTTTCAAGAGCGCTCCCCGGGATATCCGAGTTGAGCAATTCACGACAGAGAATCGTCATCTCCCTGATATCCTCCTTGATGTCGCATATATTCAACTCCACCCGAATATCCAATGCCCTCACCAGATATAATGTGACGTGTTCGTGTGGAATTCCGACGCTGACTTCAAGTTGACACCGTTGGTTTCTCAGATAACGAAGGTACTTGACACAAGACTCAACGTCGTCTGGCTGCTTGAATTTGACTAATCGACGAAAAAGGACCTTCACGAGCACGGGAAAAAGCAGAATGGAAGTTGCCGTAGGTTTGACCGATAGGAGTTGTGCTTCTACCAAGTGGAGAATTGATTTATCTAGCTGCTCCTTCGAACCAGACTGGATGTAGTGATTAAATCTCCATTTCCAAAGGGAGATAAGATAATAGGCGCGACGACGACCAAATCGAGGTAGTGACGGAATGATACTTTCAAGAGCAAAAATGAAGCCCTCGATATCAGGAAGAGAGTCTGCAAAATAAGATATGTTTGTATGTCACACAGAATTAATCGAAAGTTTGACTCACATCCCTCGGTGTTCATATCTCAATTTCTAAAAAGTAAACCACAAACAGCCAGAGGACGACTTTGGGATAGAAAGGGAAAAGCTTGAGTCGCAGAGGGGCAATGTGTGCACGGTTAGGGCCATATTTAACGTGCTGGACAGGCCGTGAGCATGCAATTCACGTAGCCATGAGATGAGTGCCCTGTAGCGTCATGCAGGATACCACATGTCGCGCATAGAAGCTGACAGGCCTAGCCAGAAGATGCTGGCATAAAATTAATTAAACCTTGCTGATGACGAAAATTCTAGATTGTGCAGTCGCCCTGTAGGTGTGCGCAAGCCAACTGAAACTAATTGGGAACACTGGCATGAGGACTCCGAGTCAGGTAGGACTAGCGAAAATGATTCGACTATTGACGCACAGAGGTAGCGAAGACCTCTACACTCTCAAAGATCACATGTACAACAATAGCCATTAAGAAGTGAGGCGCGTGAGGCGTGTAGAGTGCGTGTTGGAAATGCCTCATCCTCCCTCTGGTGGCCCTGGCCCCTGGGCGTGCCACGGAACGATCTGGTTCTTTCCACTCAGTTTGTCCCCCTCCCGCGACCCTTTACATCACCACACTGGATCAGCTTACATGGACAGCAAGCGATATAAACTTGAGGTGGCCACCGAAGCCTTCCACCTTCGCTTTACCACTTTTGTAAAACCTCTTGCCCGAGGCGGGATGGGATCAAAATTCAAGATGGTGAGGTTCACCTTGTTACACCCTTTACCCAGTCATGCTATGTCACACGCTATATTTCAGGGGCTGGCTTGCAAATACTCGACCGTCGCGCCAGGACTGCTTCCAGGACCGGGGCTAGTTCCAAAAGGAGGCAGGAATGGGTCGGCATGCATGCTCTGGGTGTCCCACCCGGGCAAAGCGGGTGTAGCGGTGGCGGCCGCGGATGACGCAGCAGGTGCGGGCCCGGGTGCGGGTGCGGTGAGTGTAGTGGCTGTAGCGGCGGGTCCTGGCTGTTGTTGAGGGAAGCAGGGAGTGGACGTCCCGGACGTGCTCGGTGTCGGGAGTCCGTTGGAAGAGGAGGTCGACGAGGGAGGTAGTGGACACGGTGAGGTCGTCGATACATCCGTTCCTGCGGACGGCTGTGATGCATGTGTGTGTATGCCGTTGATGGCGAGAGCGATGATAACTCGTCCTTTCTTCCCCTCTCACTTGCCCAGGGACGAGATGCCTAACTTAGTGCCCATTTCTCACGGCCTTCCCACGTGCCTGTGTGATGAATCCCAGGTCGAACAAGGTCACGATGCAAGGATTGTCCAGACCAGAGGTCTGATCCAGTTATAGGTTGCAGCAGAAGCGCAGAAGCGTGCACAATACTTCTGCATCTTTTCAGCGTTCAATGTTCCCGGCGTCTATCACAGGGCATTTCGAACAGAGGGGCGCCTGCTTACTAATCCTCCCGTATTTGTCTGAATTAGCGGAATTCAGCGGCACAGCCGCTCAAGCACTTGTAAGGTGATGATAACTTACAAGGGGGTGCAAACTTGGAGAGTCCACACAGGAATGTTGGGGTATAAACCGTATAATAGTACGATGTGAAAGAAATAATAAAGACCAAGATACAGAACCAAGAAACTAAAAAAAGTAATATTTCTGTGCAGTGTGGGGCACAGCACGCTGTCCGAAACGATTCAGCGGGAACGACGACATAAATGGCACGAGATCACCACATCTAGAGACAGAAGGCGATATGAGGCAAGCTAAATCAGAAAGGTAATAGAAGACACGGAGCGCAGTTCATGTAATTGGAGATAATACAGGTGGCATGAGATGGCACAACATCGTGGTAGAGTCAATCCCGAGGTCATAGCCGAGGTGGCATCGCAGGAAACGGGTATGGCTTGATGTTACATCAGTGGTCCACTGTCATCACTGGAATCCGGAGGGTGGTGGAGAGAACGTGGATGAGGAAACGGCAACTTTGAAAACAACAAGGCAAATGAAATGAGTCGAACGCGAATTGGCAGTGATTACGCTAACCCTAATAACTTGGTTCAATATTCATACATCAGACAAAACTCAACGACTCACAGACATTGTAGCAATACCACAAATTATGCCCCATAGTGCACATAATTCACCCATCGCTCCAAAGAAGCTTTTTTGGACCGCAGCTTCTTCACAGCATCCCGAAGCGCCCTCGCTGATCTCTCGTAATAAGGTACACCTGGTTCATCGCTCGACAGTATTGACTTGTAGAAATCTTCAGCTACACATTGTCCGTCTTGATCTGCCATCGCCCACATCGTCCCAACAACACTTCTGAACCCGCAATATTGCATTGCCGCTGTAAGGTGCAGTGCCTCCCCAGGTATGCTTTCCTCTGTCAGCTCCGCTGTGTGACAGGCCGAGAGAAACGCAAATTCAGCTGTCGGGAGTTGAGAGCGCACAATTTCGAGTAGGGTAAGCTGCTTTCCCCCAGCAAGCGTGAACGACGCATTGAATGGTTTCCCTTCTTCCAAGTTTCCGTGACATACAAAATGGGAGAACTGGTGATGTTTGAGACCCTCCACTACACTAGAAGGCGTTGCATTCTCTGAGATGAGGGAGGTTACTGTCGTGGTGAGGTGTTGTATAGTACAGATCTCGGGGATCGCGTGCTTCAGGGATTCTGGTTGTGCAACCAGAAGTATTGAAGGCTTTTGGAATGTTTTCCCTTCAGCCTGAGGTTTGCGCGATGCGATGAGTGCAGATAGTGATGGGGTGTATGAGGGAATGTATAGGTCTGAGAAATAGCGCGTGATGCCGTCGTCCGAAGGGATTGGCCCCATCGCGTGGAGAGGAAGATGACAAAATACAGATGTGGGACACCACCAGACTCTGGACTGTTCCGGTATCTTCTTCCTGCGGAGCACCTCGATGACTGGCTTCCCTACAAGTTCGTAGAGACTCTGGAGTACGGAACGGAGAGCACGCCCGTACTCCTTTGATTCGAGACGATGATGCTTTCTAGCATCCACCAGCCGATCGCCCAACTCGATCGCACGACTGTAAAAGTCATCGGTCGTAGTAATAAGGGCAAGAGAGTCGCGGAAAAGAACCAGGAGGTCGGAACGCCACTTGCAATGGTTGATGACGATGACTGGTCCGTGTAGCGCAGCGGAGCGAAGGACGTCAAACGACGGGGGCTGCAAGAAGTTGCCAAAATTTGGCAAGGCTCTAATCCGTGAAATGAGTTTGTTGCGATCATCCAAAACCTGTCGTTGCTTTGCCACTAGATGACCGAATGGATCCGTTGTCCAGGAGTCTTCTACTTCGATACTCTCTGTTTCCATGTTTCCGCAAGGTGCCATGGACATGGTGACTTGTTCGAGGTCCCTGTTGATCGCCTCGAATTCCGCTGCCAGAGTCGGATCGACCGCACGAAGTTGGTCAGTGGAGGTACGGAAATCACGCATCTCGGACCAGAGTAAGGCCCTTCCTCTCTCGAGAGTCTCGATTGCTTTTCTGCGTTGGCCTTTGTCGATCTGGTACGAAGCATACCATAACGGCACATCCTGGAAACCCAGGCGCATAGAAACAAGACGATGATGTTGGCTTTCGAGTGTAGGCGCATAGGAGAGAGTTTCTTGCATGACCTTGAAGAGGTTCTCAAAGGCATCCATCGCGGAAGGGTGACCAAGATTATGCGCCTCTACCGCCCACCCGTATAAGAAACCGAATCGATGGGATGGCATCATGGGAGTATCATCGCTCGTAATGCTGGCGTATAATTGGAACATCTCATCCACGTCTTCTTCTCGTTGATCCAGACGGATGCGGGTCGATAATGACACCAACGCAACAAAAGCCAGTGGAACACGATCACCCTGTGCTTTATACGTCTTCAAGCCATCACGAATAACGGCAATTGACTCGTCGATGCATTCGAGTTTTCCGGTGCGATGAAATGCCTTGAAGAGAAGGGATCCGAGCACCACATACAAATAGACGTGGTTTCGGTGTTCAAGACTTGGAACACAATGAATTGAAGCGAGCACCAGGCGACAGTACTTGATCGACTCTTCAATCTCCGCTAAGTCGTTAATGTGCATCATGGATGCAAGTGCTTCCCAGTGATGGACCCACTGCTCGTCAGGTATCGAAGAATTTGGGTCGATAATAGAGGCAGCGAGGGATGACAAGCATGGAAGTTTGTAAATGTCTGAATCTCTGTAACACCCTCCATCGACACCGAATTCAATCGCGCGCTGCTTCGTGAGACAAGCGAGACGTCGGGAAAATTCGGGGCCACGCGGATGATCACAAGCCGAGCTAAGAGAAACCCTCGATTGGAAAGTCGCTTCCTCCAAATACTCTGGCATGTGGAATTCGGAAAAGCGGAGAAAGGAAATTTCTGCGATCCCCCTCAAGGCAGTGTCCTGGTAATAAGGCCGAAGGTCTTGAGGGAGGTCGGAAGGAAAAGTTAGGATTTTCTTCAGGATGGTTATTGCCTCCTCGGAATCAATAATCGAATAATTGTTTTCGAAGCGATTGGCGAGAAGACGTGCAAGTATTAAGGAAAGGTAGTAGGAATATGGCAAGCGAATGTTCGCTTCTCGGAAGCATTCGATCAGTGAATCTAGAACTTCTTCCACTGGCCATATATCGGATGTGGCTACGCCCAAGGATTCAAGGAGACTGTTAAGAATGATCCCCGAGATATCCGAGTTGAGCAATTCACGACAGAGAATCGTCATCTCCCTGATATCCTCCTTGATGTCGCTTGTATTCAACTCCACCCGAATTGCCAATGCCTTCACCAGATATGATGTGACGGCTTCATGTGAAAAGAAGCCGACTTCAACTTGACACCGTTGGTTTCGCAAATAACGAAGGTAGTTGACACAAGACTCAACGTCGTCTGGCTGCTTGAATTTGAGTAATCGACAAAAAAGGACCTTCACGAGCTTGTGAAAAAGCCGAATGGAATCTGTCCTAGGTTTGACCAATAGGAGTTGTGCTTCTACCAAGTGGAGAATTGATTTATCCAGCTGCTCCTTCGAACAAGTCAGGTTGTAGTGATCGAATCTCCAATTACAAAGGGACATAAGATAATCGGCGCGCCGACGACCAAATCGAGGCAGTAACGGAATGGTACTTTCAAGAGCAAAAATTGTGCGCTCGATATCAAGAAGAGAGTCTGCAAAATAATATACGTTTATATGTCACACAGAATTAATCGAAAGTTTGACTCACATTTCTTGGTGTCCATATCTCAATTCCGAAAATGTAAACCACAAATAGCCAGAGGACGACTTTGGGATAGAAAGGGAATGAGATTCAAGCTTGAGTCGGAGAGGGGAGATGTGTGCACGGTTGGGGCCATATTTAACGTGCTGGACAGGCCGTCACTGATCACATCATGCAATTCACGTGGCCATGAAAAGATTGCCCAGTGTAGCGTCATGCAGGATACCATATGTCGCGCATAGAAGCTGACAGGCCTAGCCGGCGTAAAATCAATTAAACCTTGCTGAGGACGAAAGTTCTAGATTGTGCAGTCGCCCTGTGCTAGGTGTGCGTAGGCCAACTAATTGAGAACACTGGCATGAGGGCTCCGAGTCAGGTTCACCCAAGGGTTCGCCGGACATGGCTAGCGAAATTGCTGCGAAAATGATTCGAGTATTGACCCACAGAGGTAGCGAAGGCCTCTACACTCTCAAGGAACACATGTACAACAATAGACATTAAGAAGTGATGCGTGAGGCGTGTAGACTCGGAGTGCGTGTTGGAAATGCGTTATCCTCGTTCGAGTGGGCGTGTTACGGAACAATCCGGCTCTTTCCACTCAGTTTGTCCCCTCCCGCGACACTTTACATCACCCATCACCACCCTGCATCAGCTTACATGGACAGGAAGTAGCATAAACTTGAGGTGGCCACCGAAGCCTTCAACCTTCGCTCCACTACTTTTGTTGAGCCTCAAGATACCTGAGGCGGGAGACTGAGCGGCCTCGGAGGGTTGAGTCACGTGCTCCGATATGGCAGAAGCTCTGCAGCTGCACCGGGGGCAGGACGGGGTGAAGGGATGTATTACGCCTGCGTGAAAGGAGTTTATCCACGTCGCGAGAGCATAAGCAGCTTCTCCCAGGACTCCAAAAAAAAGTGTATCATGTCGAGGTATACGTGACTTTTTAGTATAGTACAGGACAACGAACCGGAAGGAATAATAAGAGTCAACGAACACTCAGAAATACGCTATCTCCACCACAGCGGACTCTATACGAACGAAAAAAAAGGAAAAATAAATAAATAAAAACCAATACTACGCACCAAAAAGGCAGGGCTTTATTACTAGTGCTCCGGATCAAATTCATACGTCGCCCGTCCTTCGTCACCATTGCCCACAGGGACACTCCACCCACCTACCTTACGCAAGAGCGGGTCGAGCGATGCGAGCTCGTCTTTGATGCTGTCACGTGCAAAAACGTCAAGATCACGTGCAAAAACGTCAAGATCACGTGCAAAAACGTCAAGATCACGTGCAAAAACGTCAAGATCCTTGAGGAGCACAGCAATGATTTTCTGTGTGTGCAAGAGCAGTTCCAAATTCAGCCAATTGTATCAGCATGAAAGGGAAGGCACCTTAAACTTTCCATTCACTTTGAGCACATGCTCGCCGAGCGCCGGCGTCCAGCTCGGCAGGGGACTGTTCAACGGACCTGGGACCATCTGGGCCCGCGGTACCGTCGAGTGGTGTCGAACCGAGGGCGATGCAACAGAGCGACTCGTCTGCCGACGTCTGATTATGGAAGAGGTAAGAAACGCCTGGGTGGGGGTGCGAGATACCGAGCATGTGTTGGGAAGGGCGAGGGCCCGAGGAGCTTGGCGTAGAATGCGGAGAGGATGTCGAGAAGCGAGAGCAGAGTCTGGGTATGATCTAGCGGGAAGCGCTACAAGTTGGTTTTGTAGTTCAGTCATCCCAGTGGTGGCTCGGTCGATGAGCGGACAGGTACGTACCAGGCGCTGACGATGCACAATGCACAAGCGGTGATTGAACGATGCGTCAGATGACGAAGAGAAAAAGACGGGAGGTACCATCTTTGGCTGGTCGTTTTCTTCCTTGGCCTGCTCGTACTCTGTGAGCATGTTTAGCGACGCGCGCAAGCAGTCTGTTGGTTGTGAGATATCAAAGAGTGATGATAGTGACATGGTGAGGAAAGGAGCTGGAGACGAACGCGATCGAGTTCGTTCCACGCGCGGGACTATGATCGTATGAAATCGATAACTTCGCCTGCCGCAACCACCACCGCTCCACGTGGGACAATATAATTCAGCACAAAAAAATAAATGAAAGGAGGAGCGGACACGCACCCATCATGTACGTTCCGCATATAAGTCAGCGTGATGATGCGCTTCTGTACCAAACGCCTCAAATACTCGGCCATCGCGCCAGGACTGCTTTCAGGACCGGGGCTAGTTCCAGAAGGTGGCAGGATATGGCCCATTGCGTCGGCATGCATGCTCTAGGGTGTCCCACCCACGCAAAGCGGGTGTAGCGGTGGCGGCCGTGGATGACGTAGCAGGTGCGGGCCCGGGTACGGGAGCGGCGAGCATGGTGGCTATAACGGCTGCTCCTGGCTGTTGTTGAGGGAAGCAGGGAGTGGACGTTCCGGACGTGCTCGGTGTCGGGAGTGTTGGAAGTGGTCGACGAGGGAGATAATGGACACGGTGAGGTTGTCGATACCGCGGTTCCTGCGGACGGCTGTGATGCATGTGTGTGTATGCCGTTGATGGCGATGGCAATTATAACTTGTTCTTTCTTCCCCTCTCACTTGCCCTGGGACGAGATGCCTAACTGTGAATCAGTGCCTATTTCTCACGGTCATCCCACGTGCCTGTGTGATGAATCCTGGACCAAAGTCGAACAAGGTCCGCGATGCCGCAATGGTCGTGCAGGCCAGAGGTCTGATCCAGTTATAGGTTGCAGCAGAAGCGTGCACAATATTTCTGCATTTTTTCAGCGTTCAATGTTTCCGGCGTCTATCACAGACTTGATGGACATTTCGAACAAAGGAGGGAAACGTTGGGCGCTCTTGTAATTCAGGCCTCCGGGCAAGTTGATACAGGGCCTGCTTACTAATCCTCCCGTATCTGTCTGAATTAGCGGCACAGCCACTCAAGCATTTGTGAGGTGAGTGCAGACTCGGAGAGTCCACAGAGGAATGTTGTGGTATAATAGTACGATGTGAAAATAATAAAGACCAAGACACAGAACCAAGAAGCTAAAAAAATAAGATTTCCGTGCAGTGTTGGGCACAGCACACAATCCGAAACGATTCAGCGGAACGACAACATAAATGGCACGAGATCACCACATTTAGAGACAGAAGGTAATATGAAGCAAGCTAAATCAGAATGGTAAATAAAAGACACGGAGCACAGTTCAGGTAATAGAGGTGGCATGAGACGGCACAACATCGTGGTAGAGTCAATCCTGAGGTCATAGCCGAGGTGGCATCTCAGGAAAGGTGGTCCACGATCATTACTGGAATCCGGAGCATGGTAGAGAGAGCGTGGATGAGGAAATGGCAACTTTGATAACAAGGCAAACGAAATGAGTCGGAACGCGAATTCCCAAGGGCGGTCCCAAGTGGTTCCGCTAACCCAGATAACTTGGTTCAATATTCATACGTCAGACAAAACCCAACAACTCACAGACATTGTAGCAATACCACTAATCATGCGCCATAGTGCACATAATTCACCCATCGCTCCAAAGGCACCTTTTTGCACCGCAGCTTCTTCACAGCATCCCGAAGCGCCCTCGCCGATCTCTCGTAATAAGGTACACCCGGTTCATCGCTCGACAGTATTGACTTGTAGAAATCTTCAGCTAGATATTGTCCGTCTTCATCTGCCATTGCCCACATCGTCCCAACAACACTTCGGAACCCACAATATTGCATTGCCGCTGTAAGGTGCAGTGCCTCGTCAGAGATGCTTTCCTCTGTCAGCTCAGCTGTGTGACAGGCCGAAAGAAACGCAAATTCAGCTGTCGGGAGTTGAGAGCGCACAATCTCGAGTAGGGTTAGCTGCTTTCCCCCAGAAAGCTTGAACGACGCATTGAATGGTTTCCCTTCTTCCAAATTTCCATGACATACAAAATGGGAGAACTGGTGATGTCTGAGACCCTCCACTACACTAGAAGGTGTCGCATTCTTTGAGATGAGGGAGGTGACTGCCGTAGTGAGACGTTGTATAGTCCAGATCTCGGGGATCGCGTGCTTCAGGGATTCTGGTTGTGCAACCAGAAGTATTGAAGGCTTTTGGAATGTTTGCCCTTCGGCCTGAGGTTTGTGCGATGCGATGAGTGCAGATAGTGATGGGGTGTATGAGGGAATGTATATGTCCGAGAAATAGCGCGTGATGCCATCGTCTGAAGGGATCGGCCCCATCGCATGGAGAGGAAGTTGACAAAATACAGATGTGGGACACCACCAGACTCTGGACTGTTCCGGTATCTTCATCTTGCGAAGCTCCTCGATGATTGGCTTCCCTACAAGTTCGTAGAGACTCTGGAGTACAGAACGGAGAGCGCGCCCGTACTCCTTTGATTCGAGACGATGATGCTTTCTAGCATCCACCAGCCGATCGCCCAACTCGATCGCACGACTGTAAAAGTCACGGGTCGTAGTGATAAGGGAAAGAGAGTCGCGGAAAAGAACCAGGAGGTCGGAACGCCAATAGCAATGGTTGATGACGATGACTGGTCCGTGTAACGCAGCGGAGCTAAGAACGTCAAACGACGGGGGCTCCAAGAAGTTGCCAAAATTTGGCAAGGCTCGAATCCGTGAGATGAGTTTGTTGCGATCATCCAAAAACTGTCGTTGCTTTGCCACTAGATGACCGAATGGATCCGTTGTCCAGGAGTCTTCCACTTTGATACTCTCTGTTTCCATGTTTCCGCAAGGCGCCATGGACATGGTAACTCGTTCGAGGTCCTTGTTGATCGCCTCGAATTCCGCTGCCAAAGTCGGATCGACCGCATGAAGTTGGTCAGTGGAGGTACGGAAATCACGCATCTCGGACCAGAGTAAGGCCCTTCCTCTCTCGAGAGTCTCGATTGCTTTTCTGGGTTGGCCTTTGTCGATCTGGTACGAAGCATAGCCTAACGGCAGATCATGGAAGCCCATGCGCATAGAGACAAGACGATAATGTTGTGATTCGAGTGTAGGGGCATAGGAAAGAGTGCCTTGCATGTGCTTGAAGACAATCTCATAGGCATCCGTCACGGAAGGGTGACCAAAACAATGCGCCAAAAGCGCCCACCAGTATGAGAACCGGAATCGGTCGGATGGCCCCAGGCGATCATCATCGCTTGTAAAGCTGGCGAATATTTGGATGACCTCATCCACGTCTTCTTTTTGTGGACACCGCGAGATGCGGGCCACTAATGGCAGCGCAGCACGAAAGGACAGTGAAAAACGATCATCCGGTGTGTCATACGTCTTCAAACCATCATGAAATACGGCAATTGACTCATCGATGCAGTCGAGTCTTCCGGTGCGATGAAATACGGTGAAGAGAAGGGATCCGAGCGCCACATACAAATCGACGTGGTTTCGGTGTTCAAGATTTGGAACACAATGAATTGAAGCGAGCACCAGGCGACAGAACTTGATCGCCTCTTCAATCTCCGCTATGTCGTCAGTGTGGTTCATGGAGTCAAGTGCTCGAAGGTGTTCTTCCCACTGCTCGCCGGATATCGAAGAATTTGGGTCGGTAATAGAGGCAGCGAGGGATGACAAGCATGGAAGTTTGTAAACCTCTGGCCCGGGATCCCTGTAACGCCTTTCTTTGACACCGAATTCAATCGCGCGCTGCGTCGTGAGATAAACGAGATGTTGGGATAAAAGGGGGCGACGCGAATGATCACGAGAAGCCGATCTAAGATAGACCCTCAAATGGAAAATCCCCTCCTCCAAATACTCTGGCATGTGAAATACGGAAAAGCGGGCACAGGAAATCTCCGCGATCCCCGATAAGGCCTCTTCCTGTAATTGACTTCGACGGTGTTGAGGGAGGTCGGAAGGGAAAGTTAGGATTTTCTTCAAAATGGTTATTGCCTCCTCGCAATCAATGATCGAATGGTTTTCGTCGAAGCGACGGGCGAGAAAACGTGCAAGTGCCAAGGAAAGGTAGTAGGAATATGGCAAGCGAACGTTTGCTTCCCGGAAGCATTCGATCAGTGAATCTAGAACTTCTTCCACTGGCAGCTTATCAGGTGTCTCGAAAACGGCTTTGGCCAAGGATAGAAGGTGATTGTGAAGAAGGGTCCCCGAGATATCCGAGTTGAGCAATTCACGACAGAGAATCGTCATCTCCCTGATGTCCTCCTTGATGTCGCATGTATTCAACTCCACCCGAATATACAATGCCCTCACCAGATTTAATGTGATGTATTCGTGTGGAATTCCGACGCCGACTTCAAGTTGACACCGTTGGTTTCGCAAATAACGAAGGTACTTGACGCAAGATTCAACATCATCTGGCTGCTTGAATTTGACTAATCGATAAAAAAGGGCATTCACGAGCATGTGAAAAAGCTCAATGGAATCTGCCGTAGGTTTGACCGATAGGAGTTGTGCTTCTATCGCGAGGAGAATTGTTTTATCCAGCCGCTCCTTCGAACCAGACAGGTTGCACTGCCTAAGTCTCCACCTTGCCAGGACGGTGAGAAAAAGGGCGCGCCGACGATCAAATCGAGGTAGTGACGGAATGATACTTTCAAGAACAAAAATGAAACCCTCGATATCAGGAAGTGAGTCTGCAAAAATAAGATACATTTATAGGTCACACAGAATTAATCGAAAGTTTGACTCACATTCCTCTGTCTCCATAGCTCAATTCCGAAAAAGTAAACCACAAACAGCCAGAGGAGGACTTTGGGATAGAAAGGGAATGAGATTCAAGCTTGAGTCGGAAAGGGGATATGTGTGCACGGTTGGGGCCGTATTTAACGTGCTGGACAGGCCGTGAACATGCAATTCACGTAGCCATGAAAAGAGTGCCCGGGGTAGCGTCATGCAGGATACCACATGTCGCGCATAGGAGCTGACAGGCCTAGCCAGAAGATGCTGGCGTAAAATTAATTAAACCTTGCTGATGACGAAAGTTCTAGATTGTGTAGTCGCCCTGTAGGTGTGCGCAAGCTAACTGAAAGTAATCGGGAACACTGGAATGAGGACACTGGCATGAGGACTCCGAGTCAGGTAGGACTAGCGAAAATGATTCGACTATTGACACACAGAGGTAGCGATGACCTCTACAGGAACACATGTACAACAATAGCCATTAAGAAGTGAGGCGCGTGAGGCGTGTAGAGTGCGTGTTGGAAATGCCTCATCCTCCTTGGCCCCTGGGCGTGTCACGGAACGATTTGGTTCTTTCCACTCAGTTTGTCCCCCTCCTGCGACACTTTACATCACCACCCTGGATCAGCTTACATGGACAGGAAGCGATATAAACTTGAAGTGGCCACCGAAGCCTTCCACCTTCGCTTCACGACTCTTGTGGAACCTCTTGCCCGAGGCGGGATGGGATCAAAATTCAAGATGGTGAGGCTCACCTTGTTACACCTTTACCCAGTCATTCTATGTCACACGCTATATTTCAGGGGCTGGCTTGCAAATACTCGACCGTCGCGCCAGGACTGCTTCCAGAACCGGGGCTAGTTCCAAACGGAGGCAGGAATGGGCCCATTACGTCGGCATGCATGCTCTGGGTGTCCCACCCGCGCCAAACGGATGTAGTGGTGACGGCCGCGGATGGCGCAGCAGGTGCGGGCCCGGGTACGAGAGCGGTGAGCGTAGTGGCTGTAGCGGCTGCTGCTGGCTGTTGTTGAGGGAAGCAGGGAGTGGACGTTCCGGACGTGCTCGGTGTCGGGAGTCCGCTGGAAGAGGTCGACGAGGGAGGTAGTGGACGCGGTGAGGTCGTCGGTACTGCCGTTCCTGCGGGGGCTGTGATACATGAAGCCACAGGCAAACGCTGGCAGCCATTGTCCAAATTTAGAATATTTCCAGATTCGTCATGCGACAGCTCGAGCGGCTCACCCAAAATGGGTGAGCTGGTTGAGTCGAGCTGGAATCTGTAATGGCCGGTGCAAGGGCCTGTCCATCACGTGGAGCCAGTGTGACACTGTGTGACCGTCCGAATGATGGCTGTGGCCGAAGGAGGGGTTGGATATAGTATTCGGTAGTCCGTCACCTTTCTCCCCGCCTCCGGCCTGTTTCTGATAGTCGGACATTTGCACTCTAGTGGGAGAGAACTTTTGACAATCAACGCTTTCGGTTTCCCACCAGTCATACCAAGTGCTTGTTAGGCTAACTGGTGGACTCTCGCATCGGATCAATGCGACCGGTCTGCGGCGATCACTGGCAAGCTTTCGGTCGCAGCTCCGAGCTACATACTATGTCGGGATGTCTCTCAGGCTACTTCCATTACGGCGTCGCAGCTGATGACATGTGCTGCGCAGTGCCGTTTGGCACTTCCAGGATCGATAAGTGGTGGGAGGGTGGGTCCGGTGGCCCGGCGTAGCGGATGTCACACTGGCATTGACTCGGGCTTGTCCGGGAGTGCTATAGCCCTGACCTACCCTGACCAAAATAAGACTTGTGTTTTGTCGCGGATCAGCACGCTGCTTTTTATTCGACCGTGATTGCATCGTGTCGCTGGGTGCTCTTCAGTGTATGGGCCATGACGTTTCAAATTCGCCTCTAGGGTTCAGATTCTCTTCGGATGCAATATCTATCACCGTCATTATCATGCATCCTTGCGACGAAACCTTATTCTAATCTGCTTTTTCGCTATCTCCTTTGGTCTGTGGCGGCGGGAGACATTGAGTGAACCCATCAGATTGCTGAGTGTGGTGTAATGTCCCCGGCCATTGGGAGTTGCATGCGGCACAAGATTTATTCATTTTTGGTGCATTAACGCATGCTGCCAGTGTGTGGCCACTGCGGCGAACCCTTAACTCTGGCGAGAACTGGGAGGCCCTGTGGCGCTTGGATGATGATGACGTCGATTCCTCTTTCCTCTATCAGCTTGCCAACGTCGTACACGGCACCGGCGGCGATGATAAAGGGGTGAACTAAGATCCGGGCATCAGGTATGGGAACTTCTCCCGTCCGTCCGTGTGCTTGTCCGTGTGGCGCTACTAATGTCTACCAGAGGTTCGTACTGTCACGGGTGTGACAGCCGCGCGGTTGAGACTCCGCTTCCCAAGGACTTTTCACGTGACGACGGGACAGTCTTTTGTCCGTTTCGCTCGCCTGGTAGCAAATGACATTAGATAATCAAGTAACCGTCCATATAACTCCACTCCTTTAGTGGCTTGATATATATAATAATGCAGGAAAAGATTTCGTGGCTAAATAGCTCAGTGTTTGATGTGTCTTTTTTGCCATCGGCCTGACCAAAGGAGTCCAGGGTTCAAATCCTATCATGGTCATTGTTCTAAACTACATCAGCAAAATGGCAAAATAGTTTCCGCGTTTCAACTGGTTTTCATTGGTTTTCAGGTTTCCGGGAACTTGGAAACCTGGAAACTCAGAAACCAGCTCATGACCCCGAAGAGAAAATCAAATATTGACGGTAACTACCTAATCAAGACTAATCCAAGTCTTAGCCACAACGCGGCTTTGCCTTGATTACGTAGTTACCATCCCTTATATTGATTTTCTCTCCGCTATTACATAGTAATTACATAGGTTTCCAAGGTTTCTATTACTTGTCATTCAGACAAGTTTCCGGGAAATTGGACATAGGTTTCCAAGTTTCTGGTTTTCTGGGTTTTTTTAGGTTTTTACGGGTTTCTCAGGTGTAGAAACCCCTGGAAACCAAAATGCCAAAATACTGATGACTAACAGTAGGACATTTTCTTTATGGTACTTGGATAATGGACAGTTTGTATTTTTATTTTCACCTTTCTAAGCAACAGTTGTGGACAGCTAAGGGAAGTAGCCTCGTGACTGGCTCTCGATAATGAGGTAAACCTCTAGCGAGAGATCCGTCTTAGGTCTCGCCGAGAGACGGTCACCGGTCTATAAGGGAAGGGACATGTTGTGCAAAACGCCGGGAGGATCACGTGCACAGTCGATGCAATCGGGCTCACCGTTTGAGTGACCTTGCTTGCAAGGTCTACAGTACTGCTGGCGGGGCTGGGCTTGGTCCCAAGACTCCCAACTTGGTCTATATATGCGCTGTCTGAATTCTTTTGTGGTTGCAGGACAATTACTCAGAAGGCCCTAACGGTGGTCTGAATGAGAAGGAAAAAAGCGGAATAGCGGCATCTGAGATATTCTGAGGTATCAAGCGGCCTGACATGGTCTAGAACTGAGCAGTGAAAAGAATGAGAAGGTCGGGTAGCAGCATGCGAGGGCGCAGAACGTCAAAACTTTCCTGACTGTCACGACTAGTCACTGCCAGTGACCGGCACATCACTGCTGTAATGATTGTCTTGATCATTGTACACAAAAGTGCGTTTCGAAGGGCGAGACACCGCATATGCAAATGATACACAGAATATGGAATCGACCGTACCTATCACTGTTACGGCTCTCATGGCAGTGTGTCAGGTTCGGCGATACCGATACGTGTCAGCGGAGGGCGCCGAAAAAGTGCGCTTCGATTTTTTTTGCGTCTCCCAGCCAATGACTTTTTTTTTTTAAAGTTCAGCTATGAAAGGTATCCATACTCTATTAAAACGTGTCTTCAAAGCTGATGTTAGAGGATGCTATGGTTCCCATGTCAGCCCGTGCCACCCATGCCATGTTTGATAAACTTGCAGAGCGGACGCTGCCTACCATGCAGCTCGTGGCTCACGTCGGCCTGCCCCCCTCCCCATAAAATTAAGGTCCGTTAATACTAGTGCCAAAAAATTCCCACCTCTCATCCTCGAGCCCGCAGTCAGTTGTGGTCTAGCTACTTTTCCGCCATCTCCTTTGGCTGCGATGGCGGGAAACAGTGAGTGAACCTATACAGATTTCTGAATGCGATGTAATACCCCCGGCCATGTCAATATGGGTCGGAGTGTACAGTATAGTAAGTCATCTTATCATTTGCCTCATAAATCACGGCAAGTCTGCTTTTGCCAGAATAGGAACCTGATTACTAACGTGACTAGGTGACTCTAGCGCTAGCAACTCTAGCACCGCAACATTTTCCTGATGACTGGACTCTCGTATAGGATCAATAGGAACATTCTGCGGCGATCACTGGCAATCTGTCGGTCGCAGCTCCTCATATTATGTCTGGATGTCTCTCAGGCTACTACCATCACGGCGTCGCAGCTGGTGACATGTGCTGCGCAGGGCCGTTTGGCATCCCTACCAAAATAAGACTTGTCTTTTGCCGCGGATCAGCGCACTGCTTTTCCCTTATGTATAGTGTCCTTGCGAGATCAAATCCCTATTCTAATCTGCTTTTTCGCTATCTCTGGCTGTGGCGGTGGGAGACATTGAGTGAACCCATCAGATTGCTGGGAGTTGCATGCGGCACAAGATTTATTCATTTTTGGTGCATTAACGCATGCTGCCAGTGTGCCCCTTGATTCTGGCGAGAACTGGGAGGCCCTGTGACGCTTGGTGACGATGATGATGATGTCGATCCCTCTTTCCTCTATGAGCTTGCCAACGATGCTTAGGCTCGGATAGCCCCCTCATTTAGGCAAGTCCGTTCCCTGGTTCGAATACCGGAATTACAAATGATTGATCAGAATACTCCCTATGATGAGTTAAGTAAATTGGCACGTTGCCTTGGACTCCGTGCCATGAACTTATCCGCCGCGTAACGCTCTCATGCAGGAGAAGTTTGGCGTAATATCCCCGGCCATGTGGGTGAGTTGCATGCGGCACAAGATCTAATTATTCTTGGTGCATTAACGCCTGCTGCCAAGGTGCGGTGACACCGATTTTCCGCATCCCCAGTCTCTTCCCAGCTTCTTGGGTGACGTTTCCGGTACGAAGACAAATGATCTAGGCTACAATAATCACCAAGGTAAAGATGCACGGCATGTCGAATGCGCCAGGGATCGTGTTTGTTTTCCCATACGGCGAACAGAGTCTGTTAGTATAACAACCCCCAAGACAGACTGCAAGTTTCTACGGCACCCCTCTAGCGAGACAAGGAATTCTTTGACCCAGTCATGCCTCTTCTCCGAGTAAGCCCTCTTGTTACATAATCTTCATTGATGGGGGGTATTAATAATGAATGAATTTCTAGTTTGACCAAATGAGTTCGTTTTCGACCTTGTCAAATGCGTTGGGGGAATTATTTCCCCCTCACCAACAACATTCAGTACCCCCGAGTACTCATACCATCACACTGTCGTATTCTACTGCCGATGCCGCCTCTTTTGAGACGCACATCCTAGGACCGACGTTGCCAGTGGGTGGTCCCGTGTTGTCTATTTCAAGTGGGACGTCGGCATCATCCGGCGAAAGCACAGCAGTCGTTTCTCCCATTGCATTGAATGTAGCTGCTGCGGAGGGCCAGGATTCCCAAGGGCCAGGACGGCACAAGTGCAACAAGCCTGGATGTAAAGCCAGCTTTACCCAGAAGCAGGTTCGGAACCGTCACTTTAAAGACCAACACTCGCCGCGAGGAACCTGTCCGAATTGCTCATGGACATGGCCAAGTGGACGTCCTGGTTTGTTAACAGCTCATCAAAAGAAATATCACATGCCATCGGTCTCTGACGACTGAGTCCCGAGATCCCCAGAGGCGCTGAAAATCCCTCCCCTCCCTCCCATCGAATCTCACCCAGTATTTACCTACCTTTACAATCGTGAAGTTAGTGGATGTTATTTAGTTCTTGGTATCACTAAGCGGGTCACCGTATCTCTGGCAACTACTACTGAATGTTTGTCGGATTCATATAATTGTCTTTTTTTTTCCTCCTTCTTATCCCACCCCTTCTGTAGCACCTACTCCTTTTCAGTTTCCTTACACATATCCATAGTCTGATATCCTGTACAGAGTAACTTAGTCTTGTCGCAATACACGCGGGGACTCTAAACCCCAATTCAAAATAAATAAATAAATAAATAAATGTCTTTTTACTGTTGTAACGTCACCCGTGTGAAATGGTGCCGCGGGTATGGCGCAAGGTGACGTAAGGATCACTTTCTCCTTCCAGTATCATGAAGTCGATACGTGACTTTTAGTAAAGAGTCAACGAACACTCAGGAATATACCATCTACACCACAGCAAACTCTATGTTTGAAGGTACGAACGAAAAAAAAAAAAAGGAAATAAAAAAAAAACAAAAACGATAATACGCCACCAAAAAGGACTAGTGCTCCGGATCGAATTAATACATCGCCCGTCCTTCGTGCCCATTGCCCACAGGGACGCTCCACCCGCCGACATTACGCAAGAGCGGATCGAGCGACGCGTGCTCATCTTTGATGCTGTTCCGTGCAAACACGTCAAGATCCTTGAGGAGCACAGAAATTATTTTCTGCGTGCGCAAAAAAGTTCCAAAGTTCAGCCAATTGCCATATCGGCATAAAAGGGAAGGCACCTTGAACTTTCCATCCACTTTGAGCACATGCTCGCCGAGCGCTGGAGTCCAACTCGGCGGGGGACTGTTCAACGGACCTGGGTGACCACCTGGGCCCGCGGTGCCGCCGGGTGGTGTCGAACCGAGGGCGACGCTCCAGAGCGACTCGTCTGCCGACGTCTGATTATGGAAGAGGTAAGAAACGCCTGGGTGGGGATGCAAGAGACCGAGCATGTGTTGTGACGCGTGCGGAAAGAGCGAGGGCCCGAGGAGCTTGGCGAGCTTGGCGTAGAATGCGGAGAGGATGTCCAGAAGCGAGAGCAGAGTCTGGGTATAGTCTAGCGGGAAGGGCTGCAAGTTGATTTTGTGGTTCAGTCAGCCCCGTGGTGGCTCGGGCGAGGAGCGGACAGGTACGTACCATGTGCTGAATTGTGAGATAGGCATCCGAGGTGTCAGACATACCCATAATCTCCTACGCCTGTATGCCGTTTTTGTTGACGTTTCCAGAGGCGCTGACGATGCACAATGCACAAGCGGTGATTCAACGATTTGTCAGATGGCGAAGAGAAAAGACGCGAGATACCATCTTTGGCCGGTCGTTTTCTTCCTTGGCCTGCTCGTACTCTGTGAGCATGTTAAGCGCCGCGTGCAAACAGTCTGTTGGTTGTGAGACATCGAAGAGCGATGATAGTGACATGGCTAGGACAGAAAAACGATGGGTTCTATGCGAGGGGCACGCAGGGCCAGCCATCAGTTCACACAAGTACAACCCTTCAGACCAAAAAAAAAAGGAGCTGGGACGAACATACCTCTTCTTCATCGCTGTATTATTGAACACCTGATTGAGTTCGTTCCACGCGCAACACTATGATCGTATGAAACAAATGACTTCCCCTGCCGCAGCGCCCCATGTGAGACAACGGAATTCAGCACAAGAAAAGAAAGGAGAAACAGACACGCACCCATCATGTACGGCCCGCATATAGTCAGCGTGATGATGCGCTTCTGTACCAAACTCCTCAAATACTCGACCGTCGCGCCAGGACTGCTTCCAGGACTGGGCTAGTTCCAAAAGGAGGCAGGAAGTAGCCCATTGGGTCGGCATGCATGCTCTGGGTGTCCCACCCGCGCAAAGCGGGTGTAGCGGTGGAGATGCAGCAGGTGCGGGCCTGGGTACGAGGGCGGTGAGCGTAGTGGCTGTAGCGGCTGCTCCTGGTTGTTGTTGAGGGAAGCAGGGAGTGGAAGTTCCGGACGTGCTCGGTGTCGGGAGTTCGTTGGAAGAGGTCGACGAGGGATGTAGTGGAGGTCGTCGATACCGCCATTCCTGCGGATGGCTGTGATGCATGTGTGTGTATGCCGTTGATGGCGACGGCAATGATAACTTGTTCTTTCTTCCCCTCCCACACGAGATGCCTAACTTAGTGCCCTTTTCTCACGGCCGTTGTGATGAATCCGCGGGCAAGTTGACACAGAAGGGGCCTGCTTACTAATCTTTCCATATTTGTCTGAATTAGCGGACCACTCAAGCACTTGTAACTTAAGGTGATAATAACTTACAAGGGAGTCTGCAGTGCAGCTCAGAGTGTCCACACAGGACTGTTTTGGTATAATAGTACGGTGTGAAAGAAATAATAAAGACCAAGACACAAACAAGAAGCTAAAAAAATAAGATTTCCGTGCAGTGTACGCAATCCGAAACGATTCAGCGGGAACGACGACATAAATGGCATGAGATCACCACATCTAGAGACAGAAGGCGATATAAGGCAATCTAAATCAGAAAGGTAAATAAAAGACACGGAGCACAGTTCAGGTATGTAATAGCGGTGGCATGAGACGGCACAACATCGTGGTAGAGTCAATCCCGAGGTCATAGCCGAGGTGGCATCTCAGGAAAGGTGGTCCACGATCATTACTGGAATCCGGAGGATGGTGAAGAGAGCGTGGATGAGGAAATGGCAACTTTGAAAACAAGGCAAATGAAATGAGTCGAACGCGAATTGGCAGTGATTACGCTAACCTTAATAACTTGGTTCAATATTCATGTCAGACAAAACCCAACAACTCACAGACATTGCGGCAACACCACTAATCATGCGCCATAGTGCACATAATTCACCCATCGCTCCAAAGGCACCTTTTTGGACCGCAGCTTCTTCACAGCATCCCGAAGCGCCCTCGCCGATCTCTCATAATAAGGTACACCCGGTTCATCGCTTGACAGTATTGACTTGTAGAAATCTTCAGCAAGATCTTGTCCGTCTTCATCTGCCATCGCCCACATCGTCCCGACAACACTTCGGAACCCGCAATATTGCACTGCCGCTGTGAGGTGCAGTGCCTCGTCGGAGATGCTTTCCTCTGTCAGCTCAGCTGTGTGACAGGCCGAAAGAAACGCAAATTCAGCTATCGGGAGTCGAGAGCGCACAATCTCGAGTAGGGTCAGCTGCATTCCCCCAGAAAGCTTGAATGAAGCATTGAATGGATTCCCTTCTTCCAAGTTTCCATGACATACAAAATGGGAGAACTGGTGATGTCTGAGACCCTCCACTACACTAGAAGGCGTTGCATTCTTCGAGATAAGGGAGGTGACTGTTGTAGTGAGATGTTGTATGGCCCAGATCTCGTGGAACGCATGTTTGAGGGATTCTGGTTGTGCAACCAGAAGTATTGAAGGCTTTGCAAACGTTTGTCCTTCAGCCTGAGGTTTGCGTGATGCTATGAGTGCAGATAGTGTTGGAGTGTATGAGGGAATGTATAGGTCCGAGAAATAGCGCGTGACGCCGTCGTCCGAAGGGATTGGCCCCATCGCGTGGAGAGGAAGATGACAAAATACGGATGTGGGACACCACCAGACTCTGGACTGTTCCGGTATCTTCATCTTGCAAAGTTCCTCAATGACTGGCTTCCCTACAAGTTCATAGAGACCCTTGAGTACAGAACGGAGAGTGCGCTCATATTGCTTTGATTCGAGACGATAATCCTTTCTGGCTTTCACCAGCCGATCGCCCAACTCGATCGCAAGACGGTCAAAGTCACGGGTCGTAGTGATAAGGGAAAGAGAGTCGCGAAAAAGGACCAGGATGTCGCAACGCCACTTGCAATGGTTGATGATGATGACTGGTCCGCATAACGCAGCGGAGCAAAGAACGTCAAACGACGGGGGCTCCAAGAAGTTGCCAAAATTTGGCAAGGCTCGAATCCGTGAAATGAGTTTTTTGCGATCATCCAAAACCTGTCGTTGCTTTGCCACTAGATGACTGAATGGATCCGTTGTCCAGGAGTCTTCCACTTTGATACTCTCTGTTTCCATGTTTCCGCAAGGCGCCATGGACATGGTAACTTGTTCGAGGTCCCTGTTGATCGCCTCGAATTCCGCTGCCAAAGTCGGATCGACCGCACGAAGTTGGTCAGTGGAGGTACGGAAATCACGCATCTCGGACCAGAGGAAGGCCCTTCCTCTCTCGAGAGTCTCGATTGCTCTGCCGGGTTGGCCTTTGTCGATCTGGTACGAAGCATAGCATAACGGCAGATCCTGGAAGCCCAGGCGCATAGAAACAAGACGATGATGTTGACTTTCGAGTGTAGGGGCATAGGAAAGAGTATCTTGCATGACCTTGAAGAGGTTCTCAAAGGCATCCATCACGGAAGGGTGACCAAGATTAAGCGCCTCTATCGCCCACCTGCATAAGAAACGGAATCGATAGGATGGCATCATGCGAGTATCATCGCTCGTAATGCTGGCGATTAATTGGATCATCTCATCCACGTCTTCTTCTCGTTGATGCAGAGAGATGCGGGTCGATAATGACACCAGCGCAACAAAAGCCAGTTGAACACGTTCATCCGGTGCTTCATACGTCTTCAAACCATCACGAATAACGGAAATTGACTCATCGATGCATTCGAGTTTTCCGGTGCGACGAAATGCCCGGAGGAGAAGGTATCCGAGCACCACATACAAATAGACGTGGTATCGGTGTTCAAGACTTGGAACACAATGAATTGAAGCGAGCACCAGGCGACAATACTTGATCGACTCTTCAATCTCCGCTATGTCGTTAGTGTGCATCATGGATATAAGTGCTCCATAGTGTTGGTCCCACTGCTCGTCGGATATCGAAGAATTTGGGTCGGTAATAGAGGCAGCGAGGGATGACAAGGATGGAAGTTTGTGAACGTCTGGATGCCTGTAACGACCTTCTTTGACACCGAATTCAATCTCGCGCTCCTTCGTGAAATTAGCGAGAAGTTGGGATATTTTGGGGCGAAGCGGATGATCACGAGAAGCCGAGCTAAGAGAAACCCTCAAATGGAAAGTCGCCTCCTCCAAGTACTCTGGCATGTGAAATACGGAAAAGCGGCGATAGGAAATCGCCGCGACCCACAGCAAGGGAAGGTCCTGGAATTGAGACCGAAGGTCTTGAGGGAGGTCGGAAGGGAAAGTTGGAATTTTCTTTAGGGTGGTTATTGCCTCCTCGGAATCAATAATCGAATAATTTTTTTCGAAGCGATCGTAGAGAAGACGTGCAAGTGTTAAGGAAAAGCAGTCGGAATATGGCAAGCGAACGTTCGCTTCTCGGAAGCATTCGATCAGTGGATCTAGAACTTCTTCCATTGGCAATATATCAAGTGTCTCCCAAACGGCTTTGGTCAAGGATAGAAGGTGACTTTCAAGAACGCTCCCCGAGATATCCGAGTTGAGCAATTCACGACAGAGGGTCGTCATCTCCCTGATATCCTCCTTGATGTCGCCTGTATTCAACTCCACCCGAATATACAATGCCCGAACCAGATTTAATGTGACGTATTCGTGTGGAATTCCGACGCCGACTTCAAGTTGACACCGTTGATTTCGCAAATAACGAAGGTACTTGACGCAAGATTCAACGTCATCTGGCTGCTTGAATTTGTCTAATCGAAGAAAAAGGGTCTTCACGAGCACGTTAAAAAGCTCAATGGAATCTGCCGTAGGTTTGACCGATAGGAGTTGTGCTTCCACCAAGTGGAGAATTGATTTATCCAGCTGCTCCTTCGAACCAGTCCGGATGTAGTGATCGAATCTCCATTTCCAAAGGGAGATAAGATAATGGGCGCGACGACGACCAAATCGAGGTAGTGACGGAATGATGCATTCAAGAGCAAAAATTGTGCCCTCAATATCAGGAAGAGAGTCTGCAAAATAAGATACGTTTATAGGTCACACAGAATTAATCGAAAGTTTGACTCACATCCCTCGGTGTCCATACCTCAATTCCGAAAAAGTAAACCACAAACAGCCAGAGGACGACTTTGGGATAGAAGGGGAATGAGATTCAAGCTTGAGTCGGAGAGGGGAGATGTGTGCACGGTTGGGGCCATATTTAACGGGCTGGACAGGCCGTCACACATGCAATTCACGCGGCCATGAAAAGAGCGCCCAATGGCAGTGTAGCGTCATGCAGGATACCACATGTCGCGCATAGAAGCAGACAGGCCTAGCCGGCGTAAAATCAATAACCTTCTTGATGACGAAAGTTCTAGATCGTGCATTCGCCCTGTGCTGGGTGTGCGCAAGCCAACTGAAAGTAATTGAGAACTCCGAGTCAGGTTCGCCGGACACGGCTAGCGAAAATGATTCGAGTATTGACGCACAGAGGAAGCGAAGGCCTCTACAGTCTCAAGGAACACATGTACAAACAATAGCCATTAAGAAGTGAGGAGTGAGGCGTGTAGACTGCGTGTTGGAAATGCGTTATCCTCGTTCCAGTCCCAGTGAGCGCCGTGAACACTGCCAATCCGGCTCCTGCGACACTTTACATCACCACCCTACATCAGCCTACATGGACAGGAAGCGACTTAAACTTGAGGTGGCCACCGAAGC
Source organism: Lactifluus volemus (assembly GCA_022376515.1). Taxonomy (NCBI): domain Eukaryota; kingdom Fungi; phylum Basidiomycota; class Agaricomycetes; order Russulales; family Russulaceae; genus Lactifluus; species Lactifluus volemus. The sequence continues at coordinate 51,693 of WTXI01000087.1, read as the reverse complement.
CTTCAACCTTCTCTTCACTACTTTTGTGAACCTCAAGATGCCCGAGGCGGGGATAGGATCAAAAGGTGGCGTTCACCTTGTTACTAACGTGGCACCCTCTACCCAGTCACGCTGTCACACGCCATGTTTCAGACTTAGATCCACGAAATTTCTAAGCTTGCCATTTTTGTAACATTATAAACTCCGACGCAGGCGACCCGGGAGAAGAATATCATGATGCGGTGCGGCCTCAGGTGCAGGTTCATGAGGTCGAACGCGATACGACTTTTGCAACTGCACTCGGTGGATGGGCTCGATACAGACCCTGACCGTGGGGTGATTACAGACATGCAAAGACGACCTCACGGTACGAGCACAGGATGTCCTCCTGTTCCTCCAAAAGCACTCGAATCCCGCACCCGTGATGATGCCCTGTGCTAACATCGGCCTGGATTCGCTCGATACTTCGACCACGGTTTTGACCTTCTCCGCTCCTCCTTTTCTGCTTCTCCACCACAGCAAACTCTAATATTTGAAGGTATAAACAAAAATAAAAAAGCAAATAGAATAAAATAAAAAACCAATACTACGCACCAAAAAGGACAGGGAAAAATACCAACTTACTAGTGCTCCGGATCAAATTCATATATCGCGCGTCCTTCGTCGTCATTGGCCGTAGGGACGCTCCACCCACTGACGTTACGCAAGAGCGGGTCGAGCGACGCGAGCTCATCTATGATGCTGTTCCGTGAAAACACGTCTAGATCCTTGAGAAGGACCGGAATAAATTTCTGCGTGTCAAAACCAGCGAAGATCAGTTCCAAATCCAGCCAGATTGCCATATCGGCGCGGGGGGGGGAACGCACCTTGAACTTTCCATCCACTTTGAGCACAAGCTCGCCGAGCGCCGACGTCCAGCTCGGCGGGGGATTGTTCAACGGACCTGGGGGGCACCCGGGCCCGCTGTGCCGCCGATTGGTGTCGAACCGAGGGCGACGCTCCAGAGCGACTCGTCTGCGGCGGATGCCGACGTCTAATTATGGAAGAGGTAAGAAACGCCTGGGTGGGGGTGCGAGAGGCCGAGCATGTGTTGTGACACGTGCAGAAAGGGCGAGGGCCCGAGGAGCTTGGCGAGCTTGGCATAGAACTCGGAGAGGATGTCCAGAAGCGATGGGTATCGTCTAGCGGGAAGGGCTACAAATTGGTTTTGTGTTTCAGTCAGCCCCGTGGTGGCTCGGGCGAGGAGCGGACAGGTACGTAACATGTGCCAAATGGTGAGATAGGTATCTGAGGTGTCAGCCATACCCAGGGTATAATCTCCGCTTTTGTTGACGTTTCCAGAGGCCCTGACGATGCACAAGTGGTGATTCAACGATGGCGAAGAGAATAGACATCTTTGGCCGATCGTTTTCTTCCTTGGTATGCTCGTACTCTGTGAGAATGTTAAGCGCCGCGCGCAAAATGTCTGTTGGTTGTGAGCAGTGATAGTGACATGGCGAGGACAGCGAAACGATGGATTCTGTGCGGGGGGGGCACGCGGGGCCAGCCATCAGTTCACACCTGCGGAGGACAAACGCACCTCTTCTTCATTGCTGTATTATTGAACACGCGATCGAGTTCCACGCGCGACACTGATCGTATGAAACCAATGACTTCGCCTGCCGCAGCCCACCACCGCCCCATGTGGGAAAATAGAATTCAGCACAAAAAAATAAAAAGAAAGGAGGAGGAGCGGATACGCACCCATCATGTACGTTCCGCATATAAGTCGGCGTGATGATGCGCTTCTGTACCAAATCCCTCAAATACTCGACCCGTCGCGCCAGGATTGCTTCCAAGACCGGGGGTAATTCCAAAAGGGATAGGCCCATTGCGTCGGCATGCATGCTCTGGGTGTCCCACTCACGCAAAGCAGGTGTAGCGGTGGCGGCCGCGGATGACGCAGCAGGTACGGGCACGGGCACGGGAGAAGTGAGCGCAGTAGCTGTAGCGGCTGCTCCTGGCTGTTGTTGGGATTGGGAAGGAAGCAGGACAAAAGGTGGATGGACGGGAGTGGACGTCCCGGACGTGCTCGGCATCGGAAGTCCACTGGAAGAGGTCGAGGAGGGGGGTAGTGGAGGTCGCGAGGTCGTCGATACCGCCGTTCCTGGGGACAGGTGTGATGCATGTGTGCGTGTGCCGTTGATGGCGGTGGGGGAACCAGAGGATAGAGTTTAAGAGTTTTGTTGCCGCCTGCAAGTAAGTTGAACAACAAAGCCGCTCAGTTCTTTGGGTGCTATAGTAGCGTCTGATCACTGGATAAAGAAGTAACTATGAATGATCTCACAGTAAATCGCAAGTTTCTTCCATCTCTTAGCCAATAAATCAGCATCTCCAGAGAGTCCCTCGCGAGTTGATCATTCAGACGAGCCGCTTCTGCTCGTGGCTGCCACGAATTACGAAGCCGTGTTGATTCCGCTCCTGAGTATGCTGAGTGAGATCTGCTTCTACGGATACCCTCTGCTTGGCCCTCTCCGGCGGAGTTGAATACCTATGAATATTTAAGGACCAAGGTCGATGTCGTCGCTTGCCTTGACATCGTACCCAAGCCTCATAAATGACTCGGGCTTGGCTGGTCCATCAGAGAAAAAGCAAATGGGTTTGTCCAAGGAGAACGGACCTAATTAAGAGAGAGCCCTTAAGTGAAAGGAGAAACTATCAGGAGCAAAAGAACAACCCCGGGTCACGCTCCCAAGAGTTGTGTTGGAGCGGCACGGTTCCCTTTGTTCTGCTCCATCTGCCTTGTAACAGTTACAGCTATTGATCCCAAAGGCCAAACCGATGTCTGACCCCGAACTTTTCTGCTGGATCCTTGGCGACGAACGTCGATCTATTGTCGCCAGCACTCTCATCCTCTACAAAATCTCTGTCGCAGAGGATGACTTGGACACGGAATTGAAAAATATTGACCCGATTCTCCCAGGATAACTATAGCTCCGGTCTAGACACAAGCTATCCGAGGTCTACTCTGATCCTCTTACCGACATCATAATTATAAAGCTCCCCGATGGTGAGTGCAATTGATTTCCTACGCTTTTTAGTATTGACAAGATCCATGGCTTTTACCCTCTCACATGTGGACTCAGTTCATCCTTTATCTTCCTTCCATACCAACATCCCAGAGCCTATAATCGACGTTGATGCGGGTGAGACAACATTGAGAAAAAAGAAACGCGAAGCCAAATCTTCAAGCCATTAGTTAGTCCTTTTCTGTTACAACCCACTGACAGACTATATAGTTGATCTAACGGGAATTTTAATAAATCTATGGAGCGAAGAACGTCAAATGATGGGGGCTCCAAGGAGTTACCCAAGTCGGGTAAAGCTCGGATCTGTGAAATGAGCTCCTCCAAAAGTTGTTGCTTCACTACGAAACGACTTAACGGATCCATTCTCCAGGGTTCCTCTACTTTGCTACCCTCTGTTTCTATATTTCCGCACGGAACCAAAGACATTGTAACTTGCTTGAGTCCCTTATTAATCGCCACGAAGTTCGCAGCCAAAGTCGGATCGTCCGCATGAAATTGGTCAGAATCCATGCATGTGGTATGATGCATAGCTTCGACGGCAGCTCCTCATAACGTTCACGCATAGAGACAATACGAAAATGTTGCATTTCGAGTGTAGGTGCATAGTGAAGTGTCGAGAAAGTGATCAAAGTAACGTGCCGCCTCATGTTGGTAACGTTTACGAGGGTAACGATGTCTTGATCCAAGTCTTCGCGGTGTCGATACAGCATGAGGCGGGTACATAATTGTCCCCTTGAACGCACAGAAGAGAAGACTTGCCAGCTCTTATAGGACGTCATGCGCACGTGCCAGTGTGGGACTTGGATTACGGAGAAGTGGAACGAGCAGCAGTTGACAGTACCTGATCGCCTCTTCGATCTCAGCTCTATCGGTGATATCTGATCGAAGGATATCAAAAAATTTGAATCGGCCAAAGAAGCAGATAGGGATGGCAATGATGAAAGGTCGTTAATGAGAGGGTCGCTGTGGAGCCAGTTCGACATTGAATTCATTCGTGATATAAAGGGGCATGGGAAATCGCTTCCTCTAAATATTCTGGCTTCTGAAATTTGATATATCGGAAGCAAGGCGAACCACATGAAAGCTTCGTTGTGGAAGCGACTCTGAATGTCTTCGGGAAGATCGGAAATGGCATTCATGATTCTGCTGCGTGCCTGTAATGAACGATCGAATGAGTTGCAAGGAAGCGCCGGGCGAGAGGAAGAAAACAGAGTTTGTAGGAATATGAAACGCGAATGCTCGCATCACAAGACGTGATTTATTGATGTTTCCAGCTGTTCGTGCGAATTAGACACTCTGTAGTGCTGGAATCTCCAGGATGCCAGGTATTCGAGACAATTGGCGCGCCAAGGATGAAATAGAGGCACGACAAATGATGCTCTCGATCTCTAGAACAGAGACTGTAAAATGAAAATAAGATTATCTCAGGCTATTATTATAAGTGAGGAAAGTCCGAAATTAAATCCGAGACTTACATTGCTGGTGTGATCATGCAAATCATAAAGCCACGTGGCTCTCATTTGCCAGCGCTAAGCGCCGTTCTCCCGATTTTAGCTGGCAGGGCTACTAGGGCAAACTCCTATGTGTGCAAACCACACTGAGCAAGTCCATGTACCCATTTCCCGATATCTACATATTCCCATGGGCGATGAGGGGGTGGAAACGTGACGTGGTTCGAAGACGGGGTAAAACCAACTTGAAGGAAAATTGGGGGCCCTTGTCCAGGAGCTCATGAAAGATGTCAACATGTGGTGGGGCAGTTCAACCAAATACATGCATCGGTCGTGCCAATAATAAAGCGCAATTGCAAGTTATCGGAGGTATCTTTTTCAAGTGGAGAGGAGAGGAAAAGCTTCGGGGTGAGGCAGAATTACCACTGTTCAGCGCGTTCAGCAGCAGCTGGCGAATTTGAAGTGCACAAGGCCCCGGAGAGTGCCATACTTTGGAGTTACACCGCAAGTTGTAAACTTCGTCGGGAAGAGATCGGAACGCGCGTCCCCATTCCGATGATCATCGAATCCCGGACTCTCCCGGGCGCCTAGTCGAAAGTGACAGCGATGCTTGTGCGCTTGTTCATCCTCTTAGCTGCGATTACTGTAACGATTGTCCACAAAGGGACCGTGATGTTTCGAATGGCGAGACTCCATCTGGAATGACACTGAATATGCATATGCAGTCCGAACAGTAGTACACTTGTTCCTCACAATATGTGGAATTGACCGTAACTATCACTCTTAGGGCTCTTATGGCACTGATGGCAGTGTGTCAGGTTCTTCGATACGTGTCAATGGAGGCCCAAATAGTAGGGTGGATAATACATTATGGATTCGGTTACTTTGTGCTATCGACGCTCTATAGCGTTCAGAGCTTAAAAGTCAATAATTCGAACTCTCTGTTCCCGCCGAAGGATGTAGAGACAGTAGCCATTAATTCATCGGTGGCCGAGCTCAGCCCGCTTAGGATTCACTTTTTTTACCGCACTCTACCCATATATCAATCATATAAACTACTCGCGTATGAAGACGCTGTCACGGTGGAGGCACATTTATGGCATGAGCGAATAGCTAGCTATTCACAGCGCCTCCTCTCCAGATCACACTTTTTCATTAGCTTATCGCGCTCGTCGGCGCACCACCTCACACGAAAGCAAAATACAGGGTATCTGGGCGGAAAGACATTGGCAAAGGTCACAACAAGTAGCAGGACAATAGGATGTCGAAGCCCAAATGATCCAGTCCCTAACACGTAAATATCGTAAGGGAGAACGGGGCCATCTCGGAATTGTATCCCTCTTGAAACAAGAGAAGCTTTCACAGACTAACCCCCCTGCGGTGAACTCGGTCCTTAGAGCGCGAGCGCTGCGCGGATACCCGCGGGGAGTGTGCCTTCTGCCCCAATCAAGCTCCTCAAGAAATGTTCCATCGACGTTTATGATGGGGAGCGGGCGGCGTGCGCCACCTCGTTCCTAGGGATGATAGGGTAGAGCAGGAAACGTCCGACGCCTTCGTAAGCACATCTACAAAGATGACTAAGTTTCACCGCACCCAACTTGGTGGATGTCGGCATGCACAGAAGTGCGGAGATCACTGGCACATTGCGTGGTTTGCATGGTTTTGACGTGCATTAAGCGACTGCAAACGTGCAGCACTGGCAGAGTGTCGCAGAAGAGCGGCCTATTGGGGACATGTCTGGGAACAACTTGAATGCCGGCACAGCGGGCTTGTCTAAAATTGGTAAATTCAAAGCGAGTTTGAGAAGTACAGTACTGTACTGTAACTGACTCGGAGCCATCTCACTGGTTCGGCTTGGCTCATGTCGCTCAGATCTCAGATCACGTGGCTCTACAGTTACGAGATTGACTCCATGTACGCTGGAACACCAAGGGTTAGAACTGAGAGTTAGCCATACCTGGCGTAAAGCCACACCTCAATAAATCAATAAATCATATATTTTAGGATTCTGATAACCCAGTACAAGTGTGAAATGCCTCGTGGGGACACTATTGGTTCCACAATCAATTGCACTGCGATAAACCGAGTGTGGCACGAGAAAAAGATTTCTCCCTCCCCCTTAGACTGTATGGTTTAATAATTTGCACGTGTGATGCATGCAAGATCAGGCGTGGTCGAAAAGAAGAGTTATTACAAAATTTCCGTTTAGTTAATGTTAATGTGAGGTGTAACGCTTGCACCACTACTAGAACCGTGACATTCAACATTGGTATATACTTATCTCAAGCATCGAGATGTCTCCGCACCCAGGAGGAGTAGGGGGCTACTAGTAGGTATACGTGGAGTAAAGTACAGCCGCAAGGCTTCAAGCTTCAAGTTTGAGTCGAGAAAATCATCAGAAGAGATATTTCGTAAGTACCATCCCCTATCGTGTCGGACGTCGTTTAGAGTAAACGCTCATTTCACGCACAACTCTCATCATGAAAATTTGAAGGAAAGTTGCAAGATCATTGATTCAATGGAAGAATGAGTGAGAACGTGTCGCAATCACGAGAGGAAATGAATTTACGATCTATTCTTTTTTTGAAGTCAAAGGGGGGTCATCGCCGAACCCAGATCCCCAACCTGCCAACTCCCTGGTAATTGTACCAAAACACACCTCTTCCATGTGTATTCCACGCTACTAGAGTGTGGTATATTATAGGGACCACGATCCATTCATTTTTCGAAGTCAATGGGGGGTCACCGCGGACCTAGCTGAGATCCCCGACCTGCCAACAACCATCCGGTGATTGTATCAAAACACACCTCTTCCATGTGTATTCCACACTACTAGAGCGTTGTATGTTATTGGGGTAATGATGGTACACAAAGGTACATTCCAAAAGGTCAGAGACTGCGGACTGAGCCTGAGGTCTGACCCTGCATTTACGGACCGAACCACGCGTGTTCCTCACAAGTCCATCGATAAGACTATATGGGATTAACCATAACCATCACTGTTATGACTTTATGTGTCAGTTTCTGCTATACGTGGAGTTGGGCCTGGGCGAGTGGATTGTACATTCAAGGCTTCAAGCTAGCCATATCTATGGGGCAGACCATAACAGGCATTAGTTTCGAACTCAGCGGCAAACTGCTCCCGTATCATAGACACTGTAGTCAGCAGCGGCCGCGCTCAGGTTTCGCTTTTTACCGCCACATCAATCATCCAAAGGAATGCCAACCCGGGTGAGGGGGCACCGTATGGCACCTTTTCCTGCCTCCTCTCCAAAGAGAGATCATTCGTCGTTGTAGATTAGCTTATCGCTCTCGTCAGCGAATCATCACGCAACAAATGCAAAAATGTAACCCACCTATGCTGTAGGTGAAGCGTGGGCGCTGGTACGCGCGGGGAGTATCCTAATCGAGCCCCAGCCGCTCAAAGAAATGTTCCATCGAACTCACAATGATGGCTAGCGCCACTGAATTCCCAGGCTTGGCAGGACAGTCCGATGACTTTCGTAAACACACCTTGTAGGATTGGCCACAGCACAACCCAATTTGATGGATGTCGGGATGCGCAGCGGAGGGCGCCGAAAAAGTGTCGGAAGAAGGGCGCGCCAGTCTAAATTTAACAATTAGAAAATTCGTACTGAGTTTGAATTTAGGGGAACGGACCAAGAGTGTGGGTCGTTGAGAAAGAAAGTGTCGCAGGCCCGCTTCAAGTTCAAGGCGGGTCTTCCATAGCTGAGTCGGTGGGACAATTGTGCCTACCACCCCGAAATGCAGCGCCCGCTGAGGTTCAACTTGAACTTTGGGGACGTCGCGGTGTAGACTCCCACCCCCGTTTGATGTAACTATAAGCCAGAGAAAACAATCAAGGCGAGATTTTCCCTGCATGGCTGTCCTGTGGCCGAGTCGTCGCCATTCAGGACCACTCTTCCAGACCATAACACTAAACCCACCCACCTGCGAAGATGGTGCGGTGCAAGATTCAACGATTTACTGTTGGGGATGTCAGCCACATGTATCAACCGCCGATTTACCATCGTTTCCTGCTGGTGTTCCCCACTAGAAATGCCGACGATGACATCGACCTTGCTTGTGTCACAGAGTGCATACCATTTGTCCTCTACTAGTACACACAACGTCAAAATTGCGTGTCCCCACTCGGCACAGGCCTTGGATCCGGTCCCAAGGTACGTTTCCCCCTCTTCTATCTTTTTTTTTTTTTCCATATACGGAACACCTCAGGAAGAGTCTTAGCTCTCATCGATCTTATCTACCCTCCCATTTTGTCAACTTGCCTGCCATAGTCCGCATTCCTTGACGGGTGCCCTCGTTTACGCATCGCCACGACAAAAAAACAAGGTCTGCCGTGCTATTGGCACCACATCAAGGTTTGGCGTTGCATTCGCAAAGTATTCTCTCCATCCCCGTTGGCACCTTTTCATTTCCGCAGTATTCTATATTGTACTGCATCCTCCGTGAGGCGTCATTTACCCTGGAATGACCAAAAGGACCCATTTCCTCTTCCACATTTCAGGGTGTTCGGCCTCGTGATGCCGAGCTTACTGTCGACAACAATTGATCCCTGCCTACACGTTGCTTTCAGGATTACAGACTCTTGGTTACATGAGTGTTTCATTTCTCTTCGCAAGATCGTGTTCATGCGGCTCCTTTTACTTTACCTTTTTTTTTTCTATAGTGCCAAAGTTATCTTGAATGCGGACATCCTGCACTCTTGGAGGGAAAAAAGGTATTAGCCACTCCACCGTGTGGCGCAGCGTGGTCGTGTTTCCTTTTCATGATGTCCCCCCTTGCGCACAGCACCCTACGCGGCTATGCTTACTTGGCATGGGTTGATGCCTGTAGATCTGGCACCGTACCAAAGGACCTCCACACATGTTCTGGTAACTTGAATGCGTCTTTCTCGTGTTTGTTTTGAGGAATCCTCATGGCGAACACTTGGCCACCGATGTTAAATGCAGAGTCTGTCAGCCTGCAGTGAGTATAACCCCCCAAGACAGACTTCAAGTGTCTACAGCACCCCTCCAGCGAGACCAAAAAATTTTTTTGACCCAATCATCCCCTCTCTCCGAGATACCCCTCCCATGACTTCCGAGCACATTCCAACATCATATCATCCATTTCGTAGCATTCATACCGAAGTGAGGGTAAGCCTTGTTGTTACATAATCTTTTGATTGCTGGAGGTCACTGAATGACTATTTAGTTTGACCAAAAGAGTTCGTATTCGACCTTGGCATATGCGTTGGGGGAATCATTTCCCCCTTACCAACGACATTCAGCACCCCCGAGCACTCAAACCATCACACCGCCATATCCGACTGCCGATGCCGCCTCTTTTGGGACGCCCATCCCAGGACCGACGTTGCCAGTGTCAGTGGGTGGTCTCGTGTCGTCTATTTCAAGCGGGACGTCGGCAACATCCGACCAAGGCACAGCGGTCGCTTCTCCCATTGCGTCGAATGTTGCGGAAGGCCAGGATCCCCAAGGGCCAGGACGGTACATGTGCAGCGAGCCTGAATGTCAAGCCAGCTTCACCAAGAAGAAGGCCCAGAGCCGTCACTTTAAGGACAAACACATGCCGCCAGGAACCTGTCCGAATTGCCCATCGTTTAAATGGCCAAGGGGTCGTCCTGGTGTATTATCAGCTCATCAAAAGAAATGCCACATGCCGTTAGTCCGACGACGGAGTCCCAAGGTACCCAGAGGCGCTGAAAACCCCTCCCCTCCCTCCCTTCCCCGTCCTCCCTCCCCTCCCCTCCCCATCCTCCCTCCCATCGAATCTCACGCAGTATTTCAAGCTACCGACCTTTACAATAATGAAGTTAGTGACTATTTATTTGGATCACTAAGCGGGTCACCGTATCTCTAGTAGCTACTACCCGTCTGAATGTTTGTTGGATTCATGTATTAGTTTTTTCTTGTTGTATCGTCGTCCTCATGTCCTGTATTAAGTCCAGTTTTATTATTATTAATAGCGCCCGTGTGAAAGGGTGCCGCGGAAGTTTATCGCATGACGCAAGGTGACGTAAGCACCTTCTCCCAAGACTTTCTCTTTCCAAAAAAAAGTGTATCATGAAGTCGAGGTATACGTGACTTTTTAGTATAGTACAGGACAATGAACCGGAAGGAATAATAAGCGCTCAGACATACACTCTCCATCACAGCAAACTCTATGTTTGAAGGTACGAACGAAAAAAAAAAAAGTAAATAAAGTAAAAAAACCAATACTACGCACCAAAAAGGACAGGGCATTACTAGTGCTCCGGATCAAATTCATACGTCGCCCGTCCTTCGTCGCCATTGCCCACAGGGACGCTCCACCCACCGACATTACGCAAGAGCGGATCGAGCGACGCGAGCTCGTCTTTGATGCTGTTCCGTGCAAACACGTCAAGATCCTTGAGGAGCACAGAAATGATTTTCTGCGTGCGCAAGAGCAGTTCCAAAGTTGGGTATCTATCCGCGCGTAAAAGGAAAGGGGGGGAACGCACCTTGAACTTTCCATCCACTTTGAGCACATGCTCGCCGAGCGCTGGAGTCCAGCTCGGCGGGGGACTGTTCAACGGACCTGGGTGACCACCTGGGCCCGCGGTGCCGCCGAGTGGTGTCGAACCGAGGGCGACGCTCCAGAGCGACTCGTCTGCCGACGTCTGATTATGGAAGAGGTAAGAAACGCCTGGGTGGGGGTGCGAGAGGCCGAGCATGTGTTGGGACGCGTGCGGAAAGGGCGAGGGCCCGAGGAGCTTGGCGAGCTTGGCGTAGAATGCGGATAGGATGTCCAGAAGCGAGAGCAGAGTCTGGGTATAGTCTAGCGGGAAGGGCTGCAAGTTGATTTTGTGGCTCAGTCAGCCCCGTGGTGGCTTGGGCGAGGAGCGGACAGGTACGTACCATGTGCTGAATGGTGAGATAGGTATCCGAGGTGTCAGACATACCCAGGGTATAATCTCCTACGCCTGTATGCCGTTTTTGTTGACGTTTCCAGAGGCGCTGAGGATGCACGAGCGGTGATTAAACGATGTGTCAGATGGCGAAGAGAAAAGGTGGGGGATACCATCTTTGGCCGGTCGTTTTCTTCCTTGGCCTGCTCGTACTCTGTGAGCATGTTAAGCGCCGCGCGCAAAAAGTCTGTTGGTTGTGAGATATCAAAGAGTGATGATAGTGACATGGCGAGGACAGCGAAACGATGGGTTCTATGCGGGGGGCACGCAGGGCCAGCCATCAGTTCACATCAGATCGAGCTGGGGACAACGCACCTCTTCTTCATCGCTGTATTATTGAACACGCGATCGAGTTCCACGCGCGACACTATGATCGTATGAAACCAATGACTTCGCCTGACACAGCCCACCACCGCCCCATGTGAGACAATAGAATTCAGCACAAAAAAATAAAAGAAAGGAAGAGGAGCGGACACGCACCCATCATGTACGTTCCGCATATAAGTCAGCGTGATGATACGCTTCTGTACCAAGTCCCTCAAATACTCGACCGTCGCGCCAGGAGTGCTTCCAAGACCGGGGGTAGTTCCAAAAGGAGGCAGGAACGGGCCCATTGCGTCTGGATGCATGCTCTGCGTGTCCCATTCGCGCAAAACGGGTGTAGCGGTGGCGGCTGCGGATGACGCAGCAGTTGTGGGTACGGGCACGGGTACGGGCACGGGAGCGGTGAGCGCTGTAGCTGTAGCGGCTGCGCCTGGCTGTTGTTGGGATTGGGAGGGAAGCAGGGAAAAAGGTGGATGGGCGGGAGTGGACGTTCCGGACGTGCTCGGTGTCGGGAGTCCACTGGAAGAGGTCGAAGAGGGGGGTAGTGGAGGCGGTGAGGTCGTCGATGCTACAGTTCCTGAGGACGGGTGTGATGCATGGGTGTGTATGCCATTGACGGCGGCGGCGGCAGAACCAGAGACTGGATTATTGTGGTTGCTGCCGTTGCTGTTGCCACTGCCATTACTGCCTCCACCGGCGCCATGGCTGTTGTTGGAGCTGATGCTAGAGTGGTTGTTGCCGCCGTGGTTTGTAGCGTTGCTACTGGAAGTTGAAGAAGATTTGAAAGAAGAAAGGAGGTTTTGGGCAGAAGATTTACGGCGCATTTGAAGAAGGAGTGAGGAAGAGAGAGAGAGCGATCAGATAAATGATATCTAATCAGACGCTCGTTCTCTTGTCTTGAACCCATCACAACAATGGCAGATATCAACGCCGTCGCAAAGCAATTCACCGATTTCTACTATCAAACGTTTGACAGTAGCCGTGCTCAATTGGCCCCTCTCTATGTGCGTCGCCCTTCACACCAGGACTGGCGATGTTTAATACTCATTGCCTGTCTCCTAGCGCGAGACATCGATGCTTACCTTTGAGGGGAACCCGTGTCAAGGCACAGCCCATATCATTGACAAGTTAACGGTGAAGTCTTTTCATACTTGGATGTACTACACGGCACTAACTTTCTCTACAGTCGCTCCCGTTCACAAAGGTACTGCACAAAGTGACGACGCTGGATGCGCAGCCATCAAATCTTTCAATAGCATCGCTTATCGTGAGCGTTACAGGCCTGCTCGTGGTAAGCACTCTACCTCCCCTCGAAGCTGTTTAGTTATCATGCATTGTTAACCCCGTCGTCTAGGTCGACGACAGCACGAACCCACTGCAGTTCTCACAGGTGTTCCAGCTGATCCCAGAGGGTGGGAGTTACTACATGTACGTATATCCATCTTTTACTTTTCTTTGAAACTAAACTAGGTGACCTTGGCTTGATAGATTGAACGACATGTTCCGTCTCAATTATGGCGCCTGATTGTTATGTGTCGAATGTAGATATGTACTACTGGGCGTAATTGCTTGTTTTGCGGCAACCGTGAGAAGTATACCTGTGTAGCACGTCGCATGTCGTCTAATCACGTTAGATCGATGAGCAAAAATTAAAGCGATTCAACGGCATCTTGATCCAATCTCTCACACGATGCTCTGCAGGCACGCCTAGCATAAAAGAAGAATGTTAAGAGAAAAAGAACAACAGCCAAACAGGGTGCGATTACATAGTGGTGGTATGTACGTATAAGAGCGTCTGCAAAGCCGAGTTTTGCCATCTAACAGCAACCACCGCCCGACTTGGCACTTGCATCAACGCTTGGTGAGACGGTGAGAGTATCACCCGAGGAGGGTTTAATCGGGTCCGAACTCTGCTCAAGTTGCTTGCTTGACACGATGCGGTAAATGTCGGTCAGGATCGTCTGGAATGCCGTTTCGACGTTTGACGCGTCCAGCGCGGACGTCTCAATAAACGACAGTCCATTGTCCGCTAGCCACGTGGTCAGATTGCAGTAGAGAGAAGCCCCCAAAAAACGCACCAGAGAAGCTCTTCGCTTCCTCAGTCGGTACGGCACGAAGGTGCTTTAAATCGCTCTTGTTCCCGACGAGCATGATGACAATGTTCGAATCTGCGTGATCGCGCAGCTCCTTAAGCCAGCGCGTGACGTTGACGTACGTGGCGTGCTTTGCAATATCGTAAACGAGTAATGCCCCAACGGCACCGCGGTAATAACTATATAGGGATTAGTCTCCACTTGCACAGGGGAGATATGAACTCACGCAGCCGTGATAGCGCGATATCGTTCTTGGCCAGCTGGTCGGTGATAGGTGTGAATACGGAAGATGGCGCAGAAAGGATGTCGCACCGGTATCCCAAATTTGTGCTTTGAGCGTCTTTCCGTCGACAGTTATTGAGCGGGTGGCGAATTCAACGCCGATCGTAGACTTTGTCTCGAGATTGAATTCATTGCGAGTGAATCGTGAGAGCACTGGAATTAGAACATGAATGGAGGATTTGAAAAAAGGCATTTTAACATACGGTTCCTAGGATCTATAGGGTCAGGTCAAGGAAAGATGAAAAGATAGGATGATACTGACGACTTTCCGACGCCCGAGTCGCCAATAAGGACGACCTTTCGATAGTTAGTACAACGCATGAGAATAAGAATAGATACATACTTTGAAAAGATAGTCGAAATTGCTGCTTCCTTCTGCCATGGTTGTATGAGACAATAAGTAAGTGTCTCTCGCCTCGCCGAGGAATTCCCCGGTCGGAGATTCAACAAGTGGCAAAATATAATTAATTATTTTTGTAGCCCTCGCAGTGTCAAGTCATGCGTATACCATTTCGTACAAGGCGACTTCAACGACGTCTTTCCTGTCTCCTCTTTCTCACTTCCCTTGCTCTCTTCGCCCCACCAACAACCGCTCTCTGGCCATTTCCTCCTAAACGCTTCTCCGGCAATGCTCTTCTCTCCGCAGGCTCTCTTGGTCTCGATGATAATGACAGTAGAGTTATAGCATTTGGCGACTTTAATGGTGACCACTTGTGCGTTCTTCCAAACCTTGATACATTTGGAATAGCACGCTAATATATTTGTCACTCAGCATGGATGTTATGACGCTAGCTTCTGACCAACAAACCATCTGTGTCTACCTCTGGGATCATGGTAAGGTGGTCTATGTATTCAAACTGGCATGTCATTGACTATGTTCAGATCGCTTTTCTTTCCGCCGCTCTGCGTCTTTCCGTCATTCCAAACGCGTTTATAATGTCATCCCTGGCGACTATACTCATGACGGCAAACTTGACGTCCTAGTCATGGCCCAAAGTACCTCATCCACTCAATTATCTCTTTCTATATACACTGCCGCTCCAGGTGGTGGGTTTCGTAAGTTGTTGTTCCAAATTCGCTCTGCTCCTTTGATCAAGAGTTTCGCATAGACATGAACCCAATCGAACTCCCTGCTTCTACGCTATCCCAGCCTATCCCCTTTGACGGCGATGGTCAGATGCGAATCGACCTCCTGGGCCTTCAACCAGGAAGCTCCCAGCTCAAGATGTGGAAAAATGTTTGGAACGCTTCGGACCCCTCCAGTCCGTTCTACGAGATGTGAGGATGCCTACATGCTTCTGGATCCCCACTCACACCTTTGATAGCACCGACGCCCCCTTTTCAGAGCCTCAGTGCCGCATCGCAAATCCGCATAGCAACGCAGCTGTGGACCTGAATGGTGACTGCATTGCAGGTTCGAGTCCTAGTCTTTGGATTTGCGACTTTCATGATGACCATACGGCTGCAGATATATTCCTTGTCTGCGATGACGGTCATGGGCAAAAGTCCTTCCAGGTTTGGGTTAGTGACCCAGATAAGGGTTTCACCCTGGCTCAAAGTGGCCAGCTTCCCTTGGGCACACAATCTGTCGTTTTTGCTGATATGGGTATTATCCTCTGGCGTGAACTCCCGTCGTGGCATTGATTACCCTTCCTCTATGTGCAGATCGGGACGGAACCATTGACCTTCTTATCACCACCTGCAGCTCTGTTTCCCGGTCTACAGGACTTGGGAGTAATTGTGCCCTGAACATCGCTTACAATACTCAGCTCCCTCTATGCTCTTCTTCATCCCCCTCATTCCTTTCAGCAAGTGACCTTGCCGCAACACAATGCCGCAGCCCCGCCGCATTGTGCGTCGCAGACCCTGAGTTCTCGTTTACTTTTGCCGGTCCGGTATGTTGCACTCCAAAAGCAGTCATGTGCAATGTCTGAACGGAATGCAGAACTATGTCAGCGTCCCGATCACCGATCTATTGCAGGGTGATGCAAAGCTTCATGTCCTCGATACGTCCTTCTCACCTGCACAGCCCATACTACCGCGCACGGGCGATGCGAATCTTGACGGCTTTCCCGACTTGCTTCTAATCACACAGGGTCACGTGCGCCTGTTGCTCTCTGTTCCTTGCGCTCGTGGCGTGGCGGGATGTACAGCGCCTGGCGCCCGCCGTGGATGGCACGAGATGCGTAAGGGGATCGAGCCACTCGCTGACATCGCGGACGCAAGGGGCGCAGTTTTCGTTGACGTCGACGAAGATGGGACACTCGACGTGATGGTACAGCGCACAGGCGAGCAGGGGGCGGGCCGTGTTTTGTTCGTGCAGAATAACTTTTATTATGATGCCTTTTTCATGAAAGCCATATGTGCGGTGATCTCTCCCTCATTCTCAGTCCTGTCTTCTGACAAATTTCTGGTTGTAGTGCTAAACGGTGCCTGTGGCTCGGGTTGGTGCACACCTGAGAACGACAGCCTTGCGCGTTACCCCGTTAGTGTTCTTTGTATCCTCTTCTTTAGTGCACTTAGCTCAAGTGTGCATCTATCTTGTCTCTAGCCTTCTGGCGCCAGCACCTCCGGCGCAAGCTACAAATACACCATCCTGGACACGTCAGGGAGACGCTCGGCCGCACAAGTCCCACAACTACCGCAGACATCGTATCAGGCGTTGAACACACCATACGCCTTCTTTGGGCTTGGAAGAACGAATAACTACATCGAAAATCTGTTCGCGGGAGCAGGGCGCGAGCGCATCGCCGCGCTTGAGATGGTCATCCCAAACTCAAAACTCGTGATCAATCCCGGCGACACGCCCGACGACTGGCACAAAGAACTGTATCTGCGACCTGGGCAGTGGATTCCTTGGGTTGGAGCGACCGTCCTTGGCACGATGGTTGCGCTAGCGGGCGTCGTGCTAGTCTTGCATCTGAATGAGAAGGTGCGTATTGATTCTTGTGTGAATGACGTCGGGTCTTGTTCAGTTTCTTTTTTTTTTTTTGGTTTAGCGAGAGGACGAGTTGGAGCGTCGTCGCGCATCACATCATATCAATTTTGACGCGCTATGATTGCACATAGATAGTCGGTTCTCCTTTTGTGAATATTGATTCTGTTATTGTACTTTATGTTGGATACAACACCACACCCTCTGAGTGTACCCTCCCGTAATGACATGTCGTCGTAGCCACTGTAGCCGTAAAACACATTGACAAACGGACGTCCCTTGATGACATTTACTAAATGTCGAGCACATTTAAATATAAAAGTTGCCTACAACTATCAAGTTTTTATAATGCTCGAGCTCGGGAGCAACGGATCCCACAGTTAGTCCATCTCTTCACTGACTAGGTGATGACTGTGAAGCGATGGTGCCAGCGTCCTGCTGAGAACGATATGTCCCAGACTTGCACTCCGAGTCTTGTCCTTGTCCATGTCCTCATTCCTCAATCGATGAGGGGAGATAATGACGGCTTTCCGTTACCCGAGTCCGAATCGCCCCCGTCAAGGGAAGATACTGTAAGCAGCCGTACCCTTTACCGAGTTAGCGGAATAAGCCAAGGCGCGGGCACCGCAGATGCGGCGCTTTTAATGACTTTGGATGCGAAGTTTCAAGACCAGAGCCTTGCACCCGCATCCTGGCATATGAGGTCGTGTCCGGACCTTAGATATTTGTTATGTAATTCTTGATTATTGATATGATAAGATAAGGCGCCAACTCGCCTTGCAACCGAGTCAGTTCCAACTTACTATCAACGAAAACGGCCTTTGCACATCTCCGCGTCATTTCATTTCTGAAGCTTGATATAAATGGAATCAGAAGCAACGACGTTACCTGATAACCTTGCAGAGAAACTGACAGCGGCGGTTACAGTTGGGCAAGTCAATCTTCTAGTAGCCACCCCTACAGTTATCCTTTTGGGGGCTCATCGTCCGTAGGGATGTCGCACAGCCACCTGCAATCAAACCTGCAGATCCATCTGCCGCTCACGAACAGATTGTGACACCGTGGGATGTCCAAGGGTCCGTCTCGAGCGACGGACAACAGCTCGCCATCGATTATGATAAGCTCATCGACCAGTTCGGCACGCGGCGCGTTGACGCTGCTTTATTGGAGCGCTTTGAACGTCTCACGGGACATAGGCCACACATTCTCTTGCGTCGTGGGACGTTTTTCTCCCATAGGTGTGCCTCAGGCTGTAATACCACCCTAACAATGCGCTGATGCTGAGTGGATACACAGAGACTTTAATGCTATATTGGACCGCTATGAGCAGGGCAAGCCGTTCTTCCTGTATACGGGTAGAGGGCCTAGCAGTGATAGCATGCATCTGGGACACATGATTCCTTTTGTGTTTACAAAGTGAGTTATCCATTGTTCCAGATTTTAGAATGCTTTGCAAATATCTGTGGCTTCGATTTGAAAAGGTGGTTGCAGGACGTCTTTGATGTTCCACTAGTAGTCCAGCTGACAGGTAGTGATGATACTCTTTCTTTGATACTCGTCTTTTCGTCTCACACGAAAACGTTAGATGACGAAAAGTTCTTATTCAAGCATGAGCTCAAACCGGAGCAGACCCATGACTTTGCATTAGCAAATGCAAAAGACATCATCGCCATTGGTTTCAAGCTCGAAAAAACGTTCATCTTCAGTGACTACGACTATGTCGGCGGCGCGTTTTACAAGAACGTGTCAAAAATTTCGCGCCAGATCACTCTGAGCCAAGCAAGGGCGACATTCGGTTTCAACGACTCGTTCGTCCTCTCTCTCTTTCTCCCCGTCGTTTTCATCTTTGCGATGTTTATTTGTGCAGTGATAACATTGGAAAGATACACTTTGGCGCCATTCAGGCCGCTCCATCGTTTTCCAACTCCTTCCCACAAATTTTTGGAATCAAGTCCGACATCCCTTGCCTTATCCCGTGTGCAATCGACCAAGACCCGTATTTCCGCCTTACGCGCGACGTTGCCCACAAGTTGAAATACCCTAAGCCCTCTTTGCTGCACGCAAAATTCTTCCCTGCTTTGCAGGGCCCGCAGACAAAAATGAGCGCGTCGGACGTCAACTCGAGCATATTTATGAGTGACATGCCAAATCAGATTAAGAATAAGATCAACCGCCATGGGTTCAGCGGTGGTCGCGAAACTGAAGAAGAACACCGGCGACTTGGGGGTAATACAAACGTCGACGTCAGCTATCAGTACTTGAGCTTCTTCCTCGAGGACGATGAAGAGTTGGCAACGATTGGGGAGGTGAGTTTGTCTCATGGGTTTATATCCTGTTCAGAGACGGGTTCATGCTGTGTCAGGATTACCGTGCGGGGCGCCTTCTTACGGGACAGCTCAAGGCGCGGTGCATCAAGATGCTGCAAGAATTTGTAGGCACATTCCAGGAGGTATTGGATGATTTTTCTACATGGTGCACGCTGTACTGTCTGACGAACCTACCTTTGCATGCAGCGTAGGAAGAAGGTCACTGATGACGAAGTCAAGGCATTTATGGACGCGAACAGACAAATAGTGCCAAGTTTAGGCAAAAAGAATTAACGTTTGCATAGTTACGGAACCTAGATGGATCTGGACGTATTGAGAATAGCGTTGCACTACACTGCTTAAATGAGGCTTTCCCGGATCTCTTATACATCGCACACGCCAGCGCAAAAACCGTGACGAATGGCAGCCCCCAAATGGAGAAGTCGAAATCAAGGGCTTGGACAGGATGTAGTCTTAGATTGCCAACACACGCAGCAAACAAAGAATTACACATTTTAAAGACATCTGGCTTTGATCAGGTACTATTGTATGGACGTGCGGGGCACGGATATTCGGCGGTGCGATTACCAATGCAAGTGGAAACCTCCCAATTAAAAAGTCCAGGGCCTGGAGAACACCAACGACTCATTGCATCCAGAGCTGCCCTGCCCCAATCGAAGGTCCTGGGATCGGCCCCAGCCGGCGCATCGACGAAGACGATGAGGTTCTCGTTTCGTGCCTGAATAAAGCCAGATGCGATAGAATTCTTGATCAATGCCCGCAGTGGATCGAAGAATCCGTGCACGTTGACGAGAACGACGGCTGGGAGGGTGAGAGTAGTGAAATGTTTGAAGCATTCCGTCAGTGTCGCTATGTACTCCCAAAATTGGTGAACTTACGTTTGCAGTGGATCCCGAGTTGGGTCCAAGTGGTTACCTCCATGATCTGTCACGGTGATTAGAGGTGATATCCACGGTAGTGCCGGAGGCAATATAATATAAAAGCTTTACCTCTTCAAACGTGCCAAATCCGCCAGGGAGTCCGATGAACCCACAAACTCGGCGAGCCATCTCCACTTTGCGTTGATGCATGGAATCTACCACAATCTACACATCCAAATGGTCGGTGACGTTACTTTAATCATGAGAACCAAATTAGACTCACTAGCTCGACCTGATCGATGTGGGTGGCGATTGGTCCAACGAAGTTCATTATGCCACTCGTGAATACACGGTAACAGGTCAGGTCTGCGTCCATCTGCTCACCCTTTCGTGGCCTTTTTCTCCCAGTTCAATGCCACCCACTGAGATCCTCTCCCCCTCGCCGCCCGCCATAAGTATCGCGGTGGGAGTGACAGCAGTGACGGTTCCGCCGTGTTTCAGGACGGCGCCTGAGACGGTACCCATCATCCCGTTAGAGCCCCCACCATACACGAGCGAGCGACCCTCCATAACGAGGGCGCGCCCCACGGCTAAAGGTGCAGACGGTGTCAAACAGTCAGCGTTCGGAGAAACGTAACTCTGAGAAAGGAAATAAAAGATAATATCTGACAAGCTGCTGCGTGCTGAAAGGCGGGATCGTTTCCGAAACACGCGCCGCAATAGACTGCAACCGGGGGGAATGTTGTTTAATAACTTGTGATTCAGACTCGAACGAGGAAGTGAGTGAACTTGAAGGAGACATTGTACGACTTGTGGGGTAAAAAGCAAAAGTTTGATACTTTCCGCGAACGAGGGGAAGTTCTTATAGAAGTGGATGCTTGTGTGGTGTGATGGATCAGCCTGAGTTCGGAAGGATGTCGGTCCGCGGATACACACAACCCCCCACTGACGAGCTTCTTGAAAGATTGGATTGTTAGGAGTGAGAGTGGTAAGTAAGGCTTCTGCCCCAGAATGAACGGTCGCCAGGTGGCAGCTATTCTTGAAATACTTCCAATCACCGCAATCAGTCACAGTTCCAGGCACGGAGACTCTACCTGACAACGACGCCGGGGTTCACGGGCACATTCCTCTTGACATCGGGTTGGTTCGCGCACGCCTATAGCTCTTACCAAGTTGGCCCCTCTTGAATTACCTTTACAGTGGGTGAGCCACGACTGCAGTGACGGCACACTATAAATATAGTATCGCATCCGAGGTTCATCCGTTACGGATCAGCGCTTTTTTTAAACAATAGAATCACATCATACGTCACACTCAGGTGGTCAATTTTTACCGGAACGCTTCTGACGACGAATCACATGCGACCAGTTCGTGATCGATGCCGAAAACTTTGACTTGAACATTATATTAGCCAACCGTCAAAGTAATATGTCGCATGGGTACTACTGTAGCCCTAGATACAGGGAAGGCCCGGAAAGCGCGTGGCGTCACCGTGACGCTGGCATCGGCTCCGCGAGCAGCAGTCATCGCTGACCCATGACATCGGTGGCCAGTTCAACTTACTTGACCTTACTGTCCACGTAAGATTATGCAGAGTGACGCAGTGGTCCTGATTCAGAAGTCCGAGTCTCACCGTAACTTACCTTTCACACCCATCCCTCACACATCACTGCATCACTGGTCACTACTAGTAGTCACCGGAGCGTCTTGCACGTCTGTTTCTCGTTTCTCGAAGGCACACTACTAGAAGGTCTCATTACTACTGCTGCCCGCAACGCGTTCGATAGTCGAGTCATCTTTACTTTTAGACGCTTCGCATCAACTTCCCTCGAGGTTTGTCAGCTTCTACGTGTGCCACTGGCACGCAGGGCGCCTCTGCATACTGGAGACGCCCTTCCAAGGCTATGAAAATTGCGTGTTCAACACGTGGATTATTCATCATTCTAAATTTCACGCCTGCTGTACACACGGCGTCTCCCCGTTTCTGACTCGACGCACTCTTCATTTCCTGCCCAAAGTTGAGTTGTCCTCTAGCTGTTTGCGACTTACTTCCTGATTTTGTGAGGCTGCAATATGAACCCCCAGAAACGTAAGTCAAGTCCCGATCCAAAGCCAAACTTCCCGACTTATTCTATTTCGCCTTGACAGTTTATTACCTCTATTTCACCCAAGGCGAGCTGATTGTCTCGTATTTCTAACATTCTGGAGATTCCAACACCGCGCCGTGTCTGATTCACACGATTAGCTGGAAATTTTAATCCTTCACTTGGTAGAAGCGGTACTCTTACTAATGCCCGAAACTAGACCTACGCCAGCCTGAGATCACGTTCGGCACTTTCTTATTTATATCCTCTTTCGTCGTCTGAACAAATTCAAGGAGCCAGATGACCTCAAGTATTGCATCAAGTACCTTCGTTATTTGTAAAGACCAACGGCTCCAAGACTTTGGCATCCCGCACTATAAAGCGTCACGTTTTGTGTGGCCCGGGGCATTGAGGATTCGGGTGGGGTTGGTATCCGAGTCAGGCGACATTACGGAGGACATCAGGAAGATGACGATCCTCTGCCGCGAATTTCTCGACTCGGGTGTCTCCCGTTTCTAGCTTCGTCTGTCTAACGTCATTCTCATCAAAGGCGTCGGACCACAAGAGCCAGCGGTTGAATCGTCCGGGAAGCGAGTATTCGCTTTCAATATTCCCCCAAGATTGAGCAATCGGCTGGTGAAAGCTAGAAATGATTTCAGTCTCGAATAGAAACAGTGCCAATGGGCTCTCCGTTTCGTACTCGAGAGTCTTTATGAACTTGTAGGCAGGCCAGTCATCGAGGAGTTCCGAAGGATGAAGATACCAGAACAATCCCGGATTTGGTAGTGTCCCACATCCTCGTTTTATTATCTTCCCCCTGTGACGATGGGGGAAGATAATAAAACGAGGATGTGGGCCCCATGCTATGGGGCCAATTCCTTCGGACGATGGGGCCAAGCGCCATTTCTCAGACCTATACATTCCTTCATACACCCCAACGCTATCCGCACTCATAGCATCACGCAAACTGGGAGAACAAACCCCTTCGATATTTCTTGTGGCACAATCAGAATCTCTGCAACATGCACTGGCAATCCCAGAGATCTGGACCATACAACCAAAGTCACATCCCTTAGTATCTCAAAGAAAGCGACACCTTTAATGTAGCGGATGGTCTCAGACATCCCCAGTTCTCCTATTTTGTGTGCCATGTAAATCTGGAACCGATGGGTGCCTCCCATAGTGCTGTTGCTAGTGCGAGCCATCCCCTCTGTCTGAGTCCACGATGGGGCCTATCCTCTGCTGGTCTTGGTCACATTGGTGATGGAATGGGGTCACGCGTTCGTCTGCGACGGATGCGCTCGATTTCTGTAGACAACTATTGGGTATGGTACTCTTATCTAGCGTAATGAACAGATCATTCTTTAACAGCTATGTTCACTAGGTTTGCGATAGGGATTACCGCTGGGGGTCCGACTCGGAGACGGTGACCATATGTATTATCTCGGATCAAGAGTCATGTCAAACCCATACATATTTTCCCTTCCTTTCGATCCATCACCATGGAACAATGTGCCGATTAAGTTGAAGGATGGGCAACCAAGCGCCCTTGGAAATGTGCAAGAGACCGATGATGGTGATGTCGCTTAGTTGGACGCCGTTTTCCCCTCCTAGCTTCCAGCGTTCGTCAAACTCGTGCGGATCAGGCTCGGCATCCTGGGGAACATTTAGTTCGTAAAGAAGTCAAAAAAGTCGGGAAGAAGTGGGGGGGGTTCCCCAGCTGACTTACGAGGAATAGGTGGTGGATGCCCCGCGCGACACGCTCGACAAGGCGTGAGATAGTGATGGGCACTTTTTGGCCCACCTTCGTATCGTAGATCCTAAATTCGTAGTAGAAGATCTTGTACCCAGGCCACTTGAAAAAAAAAGAAAACCCCGCACAATTGAGTATTACACCAAAAATGGAAAAAAAAAAAGGCGTGTTTTTTTTTCCTTTCAAAATCAAGGGATTTACGTACCTTTATTCTTATGCGCATGTTGAGATTGCATCGCTTTAACATACGTGGGACCTCCGCCGTCGCGTATTTCAGGCTGTTGCGCCAAGAGAGGTGATCGTACGGGACGCCCAAAGAGCCATTGGGAAAGACGAAGAAGATCGGGCTCTGCGCGCCCGTCTGCGACGAGATACCGACCCAGGTCGTCTGCGGCACGACGGTGCCCGCTGCGGTATCGACTTGGCAGTCGAACAAACGACGATGCATCTCGACCAGCCGCTCCGCCTGTGGAAGTAACACTCGTGCACGCCTTTTGGTCTTGTGGCCTTTGGATTTGGATCGGTGTTCGCTCGTCTGTGTCGTCGTAGGCCCGGGGGCGTCTGTCATTGATGGCCGTTCGACGAGCCATCCTCTGGTAAATGGGAGGAGGCGCGAGCTCGGTTCTTCGGCGAGGCACCTTAGAAAACGGGATAAGTATTCTTCTGCGTGTTTAGGGCCGAGGGAATGAGCGATAAATCCGTCGACCAAAAAGTCAGGCAGATCTCGTTCACAAAGCTGGTAAGCGGTATAGGTACGTGGAAGTGGAGTTGTGGGTTGGTACGGGCACACCTTGCTACCAATTACAATTTCCGCCATAGCAAAAGGGAATTTAGTTGAGAACGAGGAATAAAAGTATGATTTTGATGAGCAAAGAAGATGTGGGGTGAGAGGGCTCAAGATGACTCTGGGAAGAATAGATGGTGGTCTCGATTAAAAAGAAGAATTCACATTGCTTTAGTGGCCTCGCTTTGTGTACAGGGAACCCCAAGTAGGGCCGCCTACCGCATTTTGCACTAGCCACACAAAAGCACAACCGCAAACATGGATCAGAAAAGCGACGATACCATGCAGTTACTTGGGGACGTGGCATTATTGACTGG
This sequence comes from Lactifluus volemus, assembly GCA_022376515.1. NCBI lineage: Eukaryota > Fungi > Basidiomycota > Agaricomycetes > Russulales > Russulaceae > Lactifluus > Lactifluus volemus. The sequence continues at coordinate 26,484 of WTXI01000087.1, read as the reverse complement.
GCTGCCGCGACCTACCCAGGAAATAATGGTCAGTGCGTGGGCTATTCTTGGAATCATGAAGGGGAGGTGAAGGCCCAGGCACGGGTATTATTAGTGTACTCGCAGTTAAACAAGGGTAAGAAAGAAACATGTAAAGGAGGGAGTGACGTGAACCATCCAGCGCAGAACCCGCGCCTCACACACCGGCCACAATCCTGAAAAAATGCAAAATCAAAAAATATGCGAAGCGTAAACGGGAAATATACGTACTCCTCAGCCTTATTGAGCGCTTGGACCATGCCGACGACCTCCTTCCGGCGCGCGACGACGAGCTCGCTCTCCTTGAGCAGGTCCTCAAGCACATCAGGTTTGTAAAGCTCTTGCAAAAGTTCACGCTGCAGGTTCTCCTTCGAATGGTTGACAAGCGTCAATGAAATTGCCTTGGGAACCATATCGATCATCTCGCGTTTCACGATATTGAAGTATGAGTGGATGAGGAGCTCTACCGTAGTGAGTTAACAAACAATGATCTTAGCAGGCAGTGTAAATGAACGCACTGATGACCTCGGTTTCTAAAGTCTCACGTTCATTCAATGCAGCCTGTGGACGGATGACCGGTGGTGGCTACATTTCGACGAGATATTCAGTTCACGATGTTGCAGGCCAAGTGAAGATATGCATACCGCCTCTATAGGTTGTGGGCCCTTCTTTGCCTTCTGTTGTTGGGTCCTGGCCGAGCTGAAGAAGCTGCCGAAGAAGCTCGGTTCCTCTTTCTTGATATCAACCTCGAGGTCCTTGTTGTTATTTAATTGCGCGGAGGTCACTTTGCCCTGCTTGGGCTCGGGCGTTGCCGGCTTGTTAGCATTCAAGCGATCTGTTACGAGTGCCATTGCCTTTGCAGGGGTAGATATGCATAAAAGAGGACAAAGAGTGAATTTTGATCCATACCTTGTGGCCGTTGAGGAAGTCTGGATGTGTCGTGTTTACATAGCAGGCCTGCATTGCGACCATATCAGTCACAAGCTTCGTTGTCGGTGTCATAGCGGTCTTGAAAAAGTTGACAACGACACTGTTAAAACGCTCGCGCAGAGCAGGATACCGACGGAAAGCTTGCTAATGACACACCAAGAAGCCTTTAAGAGACAGTAGGTTCGCGAGACACTAAAAAAAACGCACAATTTTCCCCAGGAGCTGGCCAAGAATGCGGATGAGTTCGTCGTACACGAGTTGGCAGCATTTAAGTGCAGGTTCCTCGAGTCGTTTGATTTGCTGCTTCACAATAACCTCGAAGGCAGCCGTCCCGACGAAGAGGGCAGGAGTTGAACCCTGAATGTCCGCATTAGAACATGACAAGGATAAATAACATGCGCACAAACCGATGAATTGTACAAGATTGTCCGAATGTCACCGTCCTTCACTTGGTCAAACGGATCGATACTCTTGACACCGACATTGAATAGTTCATGGAAAACGAATGAGATGCGAGCGCCTCCCGATAGCTCATTAAGCGATAAGTCGTTGGTGTTGCCGTCGATCACCGTGCGGAACTCGTTCGTAAATTCTGTGATTATACTAAGCACCATGCTCGACGAATTTCCATCCCCAAGCGGCCCGCCAAGCGATTGCAGCTCCGCATTGTATTTTTGAAGTTGCGAGGTGATACGCGCTTTGATATCTGGAAGTGTCGCCCGGATGTGGTGCATCAAGATCTGTCGAACGGCACAGGGTCAGAAAATGTAATCGCAGTTCGGGAACACGATACATACCATATTGAGTTTCCGCGCGAGAAAGGGGGTGCCGCAATACTGAGCTTTGCCTTGATAGGCAGGATGGCTCTCGAAAAATTGGCGCTCATTCTCGAGCGCTTGTTGGATTGGCTTTGAAGTGTCGATGTCACGCTGGCCACGGTTCACAACGGGGACATAGCCCAAACGTAGTGGAATGACACGACCCGCTAGAATGTCAACGACATCCGTGCCGGCATCCCTGTGTTCGTCGGCGTCAGCACCGCCCGCGGACCCGCGAACCAGTTTCATTACTTACATTAGGTCAACCTTGGTAAGAACGCCAATTGTCCGCGTCCCATCGGGATCAACTTCGCGGGCCATCTTGAGACCGTCTGAATTGGCAAGGTCTGTGTTGGCCGGGGTGACGGCAAGAATTATGCAAGCGGACTTGGAAATGTATTTGAAGAGCATTTCACGAATCTGCTTCTCGATATCCCTGGGCTGGTCGCCAACGGGGACTTTGGTTAAGCCGGGCAAGTCGACGAGGGTGAGTGTGAGGACGTTTGGTGAGAAGATACGTAGGTTGATGGGTAGCGGGGAAATGCCTGCATTGCGACCTGTCTTGGCCTCGGTGTCGCGAATGATTTCGCCACGAATCTTGTTGAAGTCGTAAAACTTTTCATTTGGGATATGCAGGAATTCACCCCATTCATTCTCATTGATTCGTGGGTCCGCATTGGAGCCGGCAGCTTGGGGGCTATGTCAGGGAGAAGAAGCATAATATATGCATGTAGCTCACTCGCGACTCCATTTGGCGCTGCTGGGCTCGCCGGTCGATGAATGAGTTGTAGAACCTATACCTTGAATGAGAAATGAGAATGCGGACATCCTGAAGGACGTACGAGAGGTCTTCGGGTAACAATGCCTGAGCCTCGTGGCAGGAAATCACGGCCGACAATATTCTGCCAGAAGTCACGAGAGATGTGACAGAGAATAGATGAGAACGACGCACCTCAAGAACCGAACTCTTCCCGCTACTCTGACTGCCCAATACGCAAATCTGTGGGAGGTCTATCTGTGCGGCACTGGAACCAACGGCAGTGAAAACATCTTGTAATTTATTGACAGTCGAGACTATTTCGGCACCAAAACCCGTGGACATTTTCCGAATTGTTGTCTATGGGCGGATAAAATGGAAAGGCAAGATGAAGAAGAAAAGCGAAGAAAAGGGCACACAAGCACGAGTAGATCAAGCGTAAGCCTGTCCCTGCGCAGGCGAGTTGCCGGCCACAGTAGCCTTTCTTGGTATTTAGCCACAGTAATTCGGCCGGTGTCTCGGCGGCTCCGATGTATCAGTTTATGCTACTGAAACTTCTCGCCAAACACTCGAGACTATAAATAACTGATGTTGACTCTTACACGAGCTTATGCATCTCCTCATTCTATCTATCGTGCTCTCCTTGACCCTTGTCTCGGGCTATCCCTCGCTTCCGCCTGAGCTCTTTTCCCCGCTCATCCCACAAAAGTTGTTTGCTACCGCGCAGCTTCAGTCGAATACTCCCACCTTTTACCCTCAGTACACTACGCGCGACAGTGGTACCTGGATATTCTTTGGTGCTGACACCTGGACTACCGGTTTCCTCCCCGCGACCTTCTATGCCCTCGCAGAGCGAGCTACCCTCTTCTCGGACGCTCCGGGTGGTATAAGTAGCGCGCAGTGGCTCGAGATCGCCCGCGCCTCTGTCACTGGCGAGATCCCGCTAGAAACTCACACGACAGTAGGGCATGATGTTGGCTTCTTGAGCTTCCCCTTCGTTGACGAGCTAGCCATGTATGCGACATCCCACCCGTCCCTTTCCCCTCTCTTTTCTCACATTTCCATCATTTGCGTATCTCAGAAACCCGTCCAACAATACTGCGTTGCGTGCTGTCGAGTCATTTGCTGCTGACCTTGCCGCACGGTTCAACCCCATTGTTGGTTGTACTCGTAGTTGGGACACCACGAATACGACAGAATTTAATGTGATCATTGACAATATGATGAACCTCGAGGTGCTTTTCCATGCTGCAGACCTCACGGGCAACGACACGCTGCGCCAAATTGCGATATCGCACGCCGACAAGACAATGACGAACCACGTCCGGACGGACGGTGCGCGCTCACCCTCTATGGCCATGCGGTCGCCGTTTTTGACTGCCTTTGCACAGGGTCATCGTTCCATCTCGTTGTATATAATGCCCAGACCGGCGCAGTCATTTCTCAGGGCACAGTGCAAGGGTACTCCAAGTCTAGCACCTGGAGTCGTGGTCAGGCATGGGCCCTCCACGGCTTTGTGAACAGTGCGCAATAGAATGACTTCTGCTTTCCCTCAAAAATCATTTACTTGTAGTACAGTGTACAAACGCACGCAGCTGGTGCGCTACCTGCACACAGCTCGAAGTATGGCGGGCTATTTTCTGGACAACACTCCTTTAGATGGAATAATACCATGGGACTTTAATGCGCCCCTCGTCCCACCGCGACCCGCAGATAGCTCTGCAGCCATGATAGCGGCGAATGGGCTCTTGTGGCTCGCCACACAGGAGCAAAGCCTTATCCCCGCTAACTTCAGCGGCGCATCGTATTACATCGAAGCCGCAATCAAGGTGTCTTCCACGTTACACTCCGCCGCCATATACCCATTCAACGTTATCTTTTAGATTTTGAACGATACGACCAACTCATTTGGGCTCCTACATGGCATAGTTTGTTGTCCAATGGAACGGTTAACAATCCCGCGTCACCACCAAACAACCTGACAGGAACCATCTATGGTATGTAAAATTGAGCAGATTGGACTTGGTACTAAATTCGTGTACAGGTGATTACTATTTTATCAAGACTGGTAACGATCTGGTGAAGCGTGGGCTTGCATCGTCTTTACTAGGACTGTGGCTGTAGACGACCAAGAAGATAAATACTATAAACGTCATCGGCGGCCGCAATGAGCCGGGGGAACGATCATTCCGATGACTCATCACGTGCCTAAAAAAGGTAAGTTCCAGAATGTTCTGCGGGTCAACAAGAGCAAATTCAGGCCAAGAACAATGGCTGTACACACGCTGTGGGGCGTTGTCAGGAGAATGCTGCGGACGCTAGACTTGAGGCTACAGGAACAAGTATCGAGTACAGCCCTACCATCGATAGGTAAGATAAGCACAGCAGGATTGTTGATTAGGCGTTATTTTGAGTGCAACGTGCGGACTGGACAGGAAAATGGAATATTGAAAACCCTTGACGAGATAAACCGCTTTGAGCACTCCAGTAGCGTTGGACCCTGGCATTTGACATGTCCTTAGTGACGAGTTTTGTCGGTTCTCCAGACTGGAAAAAGGACGCCACAAACCCTAAGCATAGAAAGATATGACGAGACATACTAAAAGAAGAACGAATGGAGGATATGAAGAGTGTGAGACAAACGAGTGAGGGACGTTGAGCATGGGCACCATCAAATGATAGACAGGAGATCAAGAAGTGAAATAAGGTTCATTCACAAGTAACAATCGGAGTTTTAAATGCATGCGTATATAAGAAGAGAGCTCCCACCCATCTCAACACTCCTTTCATCCCCGGCGCGACTTTCTCACGCCTCTGAAAATCTGTTAGCGGTTCATGTCCTCATTTTCTCTTCCTACTCGTCAGCTCAACTTCGGTGGTCGTTCTCAATATCAGCCTCCGCAATCCCAGACACAGGTACAACAACAATCATCTCAGCCGCAACAGCAACAAGGGTCAACAAATGGTCTCGCTCTTCCTTCTGCATCCAACCCATCATATTACTCTGGCCTCGTACTCCCGGGCCCGGGCCCGGTAACGGCTGCACCTACATCGCAGTCTTTCCATAGCACACAGTCTACTACCGCCGCAAAGCCTGTCCTTGCACCACTCTCACAGACCTCCACCTCCACTTCGCTGGTTCACGCCCAGAGCGGTGCAGCAGCTGGCCCATCAACGCCACCCGCTCAAATCCCTGCCACCCCTGCTCCGCTTACCCTCGAGCAACAACATATCACAGCCGTTGAAGGGATCGTCCCTACCCTTCAGAACATTGTCGCGACCGTCAATCTCGATTGCCGCCTGGACCTCAAAACCATCGCGTTGCATGCACGCAATGCCGAGTATAATCCAAAGGTTGGTACCGCCGACTAGTTGACACGTCGTGAGCGTGCATGCTACTTGTATAACATAGCGTTTCGCCGCTGTCATCATGCGAATTCGCGACCCCAAAACGACGGCGCTTATCTTTGCGTCGGGAAAGATGGTCGTAACTGGTGCCAAGTCTGAAGACGACTCTCGTCTAGCGTCGCGCAAATACGCGCGCATCGTGCAAAAGCTCGGCTTTGACGCCAAATTTTCTGAGTTCAAGATTCAGAACATTGTTGGTAGTTGTGATGTCAAGTTCCCGATACGTTTAGAGGGCCTCGCGTATAGTCACGGACAATTCAGCAGCTACGAGCCTGAGGTATTCATCCTTTCTGTCGTATGGGTACAAATTCTGATGTCTGTCTCGTAGCTTTTCCCTGGCCTGATATACCGTATGATCAAGCCAAAAGTAGTACTTCTTATCTTTGTGTCGGGAAAGATTGTTCTCACTGGCGCGAAGGTATCTGGTCATGCCTTGGGCGTTTACTTGCTTTTGCTGCACATGCTGATCTTTCTGTTCGTGTGTGAAGGTGCGGGAGGAGATCTACACGGCGTTCAACACGATCTACACCGTGCTATGCGAGTTCCGCAAGCCGTAATGACCGCGTCGTGCCCCGCTCCTCCCGCCCACACAAGGGCGGGATCGCGAAATAGCGTGCGCTTATTACGTGGTTGCACGCCCAGAGATACCTCCTTACTTATGGCTGCCGTAAAAACTGGTCGGTGCTTCTCTGTCTCTCAAGAAGTCGGATTTTGCCTCGTATCGCATGCACATCCCCTTTCCCCCCCTACCCTGCACGTATATATTTCGCAATACCATACTACAAAATACATATCGCCGGACTTGCCGTCTTTGTTCTAGTAATAGCTTTATCAATGACAGTGTACAATGAAGCACAAAGTTGTGGGCCGGAATGTGAATCTGTTTACGACAGCCGCTTCTAACCACGTGGACAGATCGTTTATGGTACTCAACTTGCCTTTCCTAGCGTGGTCTCATTCATTTAGTTTGAATACTAACCTTGAATGAAACTGTCACGGGACACGCCACATTCCAAGCGACTTCTTGAGCGTACATGTATATATAAACCTTTTTTTTGGAACGTGAGCCTACGTGTAAACCGCCATGATTCTCCCAAGCCCTATCGGTGGGGTGGTATAGTAGCCGCTCTTTTCTCTTTCCTCCACTCTGTACATGTCGTCCGCGCAGATCAAGTCGACCCAGACCCGACTCGCTTAGACTCATGTCCAGGGTACAACGCCACCAACGTGAATATTGATGGCCCAACGCTGACCGCCCGCCTCGTCCTCGCCGATGCACCCTGCAACGTCTTTGGCAACGACATAGGAGCTTTGAATCTATCGGTAACTTATGAAACAGGTGCGTAGCCAAATCTAAAACCTGCCATGCATTGACTAGGCGGGCCACGCATGTAAATAGAAACGCGTATCCACCTCAAGATAACCGACGCATCAAACGAGCGCTACGAAGTCCCCGAATCCGTTTTCCCGCGGCCCATCGCAGACCCGCATACACGCACGGACGACGCGAAGATCCGATTCACGTACGCCGCGGCGCCGTTCTCGTTCAACATATCGCGTGCGAGCACGGGAGAAGTGCTCTTCACAACTTCTGGACACGCGCTTATCTTTGAGCCGCAGTACCTCCGCCTCAAGACGACTCTGCCGCCCGCGGCAAATATCTATGGTCTCGGCGAGCACACGGAACCGTTCCGCCTCGACGTTGTTGGCAACACGACGCTCACGATGTGGGCGCGTGACGCGTTTGGCATCCCACGAGGAACGAACTTGTACGGTACCCATCCAGTTTATTTTGAGCATCGCCCCAAGGGCGGCACACACGCCGTCTTCCTGCTCAGTTCCTCTGGCATGGATGTCAAGATCCGTCACAGTGGCGGAGATGACCCCACCACGCTCGAGTATAATGTCATTGGCGGCGTGTTCGACTTTTACTTTTTGGCTGGCAGCGAAACAGAGCCGGTCGAAGTCGCGAAGCAGTACGCGCAGGTCGTCGGGACGCCGGCCGAGGTGCCGTATTGGTCGTTCGGTCTGCATCAATGCAGGTACGGATACCGAGGTGAGCGATTTCGTCTGTTATGCTTGACGAGTCGTGAACTTCTGGTTGTGCTAGACTATACCGAAGTGGCTGGAGTGATCACGAACTACTCCGCCGCTGGCATACCTCTGGAGACGATGTGGACCGACATTGGTAGGTGGTTGATATCGTCTCGCTGGAGCTTGGATGATGATGAGCTTATCTCTATGATCTAGATTATATGTTCAAGCGCAGAGTATTTACCATGGATCCTGATTACTTCCCGACTCCTCGCATGCGCGAGATCATCGACTACCTGCACAGCCATGGCCAACGTTATGGTGTGTTTCATTGCTATCATCCGTACAAGTGGGGGGCTAACGCCATGTTTGTTCAGTTCTCATGACAGATCCTGCCATCGCATACTTGCCCAAAGAAGACTATGGCACATACAACCGTGGCACTGAATTGGATGTCTGGCTCAAGACCCCAGATGGTGGTCCAAGCTTGGGTGTCGTTTGGCCAGGTACGTACCGATCGACTTGGGTGTTAAACACGTTTCCAATGTCATTTAATAGGCGTCACCGTCTTTCCCGGTAAGTGCCTCTTTTGTGGGGACGTGTACGCGTGGCTTGAAGTGCAATTGTCCAGACTGGTTCCATCCGAAAGTTGGCCAGTGAGTGCTTCGTCTTCATTATGGGGTGCGTGGTACTCAGTCTCCGGCGCTCTTTTCAGATTCTGGACGGGGGAGTTCGAGAGATTCTATGACCCCAAAACCGGCTTTGACATCGATGGCGTCTGGATTGACATGAACGAACCTTCGAGTGTACGTATTCCGCAATTTCTTCATCGCCGGTTGAATAGCAATGCGTGTGTATTGTCGTACAGTTCTGTGTCTATCCTTGCAAGGATGCTTCCGCACAGGCCGCTGCACAGAGCCTCCCTCCTCCGCGCGACACATTGCCCCCCAACCCGAATGCCACGATATTTGGCAACATGAGTACTGCGCATGCAAAGCGAGCCCCGCCAAGCCATGCGGGCGAGGACCTGCTCAATCCCCCGTACGCCATTAATAACGCACAAGGTGGCCTGTCTAACCGGACTGCATTTGTGAGCTCGCTGTTACCACAGGGGAAATATTTGTGTTGATCTTGATACCGTACTAGTCGAATTCGGTTCACGCAAACGGGCTCGTTGAGTACGATACGCGTAAGTCACCGTCTATGCAAAGTCCAACATTGCCCATTTATGATACCTCGTGATAGACAACCTGTATGGCACGATGATGTCGGTAGCGACGCATGAGGCGATGCTTTCACGTCGTCCTGGTCTCCGCACGCTTGTAATCACGCGATCGACATTTGCAGGAGCTGGAAACAATGTGGGCAAGTGGCTCGGTGACAATTTGGCCAGTTGGGAAGACTACCGCATATCCATTGCTGGGATGCTCGGCATGGCGACTGTGTATCAGGTTCCTATGGTCGGGAGTGACATCTGTGGCTTTGGTAAGTCCTAGAATGTTCCTGGACCTGGACATGCGACCAATTCTGACGGCACAGGGGACAACACGACGGAGACTTTGTGTGCTCGCTGGGCGATGCTCGGCGGGTTCTATCCCTTCATGAGAAATGTGAGTATATCCTAATGGAGCTACTGAATTCCCCTTGACGAAAATTCGGTATGATTGTCAGCATTTCAGTATTTCGTCGATAAGCCACGAGTTTTATCGTTGGCCTCTGGTGGCTCAGGCTGCAAAGAATGTTCTCGCCATCAGGTGAGCCTAAAAAGGAAAACAAAATGGCGCCGGCACTGATCTCAAGGTCTTCCCAAGATATCGCCTCCTTGACTATTTCTATACCGCCTTCCATCGAGCTCACGTGAATGGCTCGCCTGTCCTCAACCCACTCTGGTTCAAATATCCGACAGATACATCGACCTTTGGAATCGATCTCCAGTTTTTCTTTGGAGACTCGATCCTCGTCTCGCCTGTAACAGAGGAGAACGCGACGTCGGTCACGATCTACCTGCCCAAGGACCGGTTCTACGATTTCGCCACGCTTGCGCCGGTCGAGGGTGCCGGAGAACCAGTCACGCTCACCAACGTCAACTTCACGACGATCCCGTTGCATATCCGCGGCGGCACGGTGCTACCGCTCCGCGCAGCCGGCGCAATGACGACAACGGAATTGCGCAAGATCGACTTTCAGCTTGTCGTCGCGCCCGGTTCAGATGGCAAGGCGGCGGGTGCGCTATACGTCGACGACGGTGTGAGTATAACGCCAGCGGGAATGACTAACGTGAAGATGGATTACGTGGAGAGGAAGCTGTGCGTCTCTGGCAAGTTTGACTTTGATGTCGGGGTGAAGGTTGCGGACGTTGTCTTTTTGGGAGTCGAAAGTAATCCCAAGGTGGTGTCGGTTGATCAGGGTAAAGGGCAAGCGCCTTTCTCGTATGATGCCGCGAGACAGGTGCTCCATGTACAACTTGACATGCCGTTGACGCGTGGATTTGAAGTGACATTCTACTAGTTTAGACGGCTGTTGCTACAGTAGTTAACGTCGCCCTACAAGCTGTCGTTCAACATGGTGCTGGATTTTTCCCCAAATGTATTAATGGCTAGCGACCCGATGAATTTTAGTGTTCATTTAAATAACAAATGACACTTACAGACTTGCACGGAGATAGATGGGACGCGGAGACTATCCCAAACAATCTGAACTTTCAAGGTGAGATATCTTTCGGGGAATAGTAAAATCATGAAGAGAGGCGCAACGCCGCACCACAGACAAGGACTTTCCGGTCTGATGAAGAGAGACCGGAGTACCAGAATGGGATGATCCGCAACCAGAAAAATACTGTAGGGCCTGAAAAGGGGCAATTATCGGACGGGCCCGAGTCATCCGACCCAGGGGCTACGTCGATCCGCTATCTCAGTTCAGGTTAAATGATCCCGGTTCTTCCAACAACTTCCCACGACTACTTTCAGGCTCCAGCGCTCTGTGACCATACGTGAACGTGAGCGCGGTCAATTGGTTAAAATGCCTTTCTCCCCGGCCGATTATTTTCCCTTTTACACCACAGGGCTTCGTTCACCCCCTGTTCCCTTTCCTTTGAGGCCCAACCCCCCACCGCCCCTCACATTGAGCAGTTCCTTTAAATGTTCATCATCAGAGAGAGTACTATTCGGGATAGCGCCCCGCCGCCGAATCTTCCCAGCATCGAAGTGCTCGGCGTTGATTTTCTTGGGCCCACTGCCTTGGCTACTCTCATCAGCGCGGTCGAGATGGGCATCGTGATCGCATGTTTCATGCGTTTTCTCGCTAGGTCTCACAAGGAACCATTGCACATCAAGCTCTTGGTTTTCTTTCTGACTTTTGTGTCCCTGTGCGTGTCATCCTCCTTTCGACTAAGCTCTCTCTCTCTCTCTCACTCTACTCATATACACCTGGCCGCCCAATTAGGTTTCAGACGATAGCGACATCTGCCGCGTGGTGGAAGATATTTGTGCAGGACTTTGGGAATTGGGTGCGTTTTTTTTTTTTTTTTTTTTTTTGGGTGTTTGGTTTACGGGGATTTTCGGTCGATGCAACGCTAACATGCCTTTTGCTTCCAGCCGGCAGCTGCAGTACCTGCCTGGCCACAGAAAATTCATTCTTCTCTGGTGCGCAGTACTTTATTTTTGATTTGCTTGCCACTTTGAACCAACTCGCCCCCGCACTTACTTAGACAACGGTCTTGGCCGCTCCGGTTCAGCTATTTCTTATCAGGCGCTGTTGGCACGTGGGTGTTTCGTACTGTTAAGCAACGCCACTCTCTCAGCATGCCCTTTGCCGCAGTTTGTGAAGTATCGTTGGTTCGTTGCGGTGAGTGTCCACGCATTTCATGTTATTAATCGGCGGGAAAGTGATCTTTCTTGTTCTATGTCCAGGTGCCTCTCGTCTTAATGGTCATCGGCACCATCGTGACCACCATTTACGTTACGGCCATCCTTTTCCTCCTTCAATTTCAAAGCGCCCATACTGTGTCGCTGTCACTACATACATTTTTCATCTGCTGTGTGTATTTTTATCTCCAGTCTCTCAAGTCCTCAGTCTAATCGTTGCCAAAGTTGTCCTTTCAGTTGCATTCTCCGCAGGTAAGGCTCACTTTGGAATCACGTAAGGACTCAATTGACAGTCTACCAGTTGTTGATATTACCGTAACAAGCATCCGTAAGTCGCTGAAATCATACGAGAATTTGATCAGTGGCTAAGTTATCTCATTTGGTTGGATCATTTTGCCGATTCTCGATTCTCGACTTGGTCTCCTGGTTGTAGTCCTCGTATTCCTCATCCGGTCTCGTGCTGGTGTATACACAAGACGATTTCGCAAGGTAATGGAATTTAACAGCTAACTCACACCTCGAGTTAACCCTCACTCGTACCTAGGTGCTATCCCAACTTATAACAATTACCTGGGAATCGGCACTCCCACCATGTGCTTGTGCTATTGCTGCCCTGATTGCCACTGTCCATGGTGTATGTCTCGCTCCTCCGTTATCTACCCTAACTGCTCATTGGCCTTCTAGGGACCATTTGTCTCCTATTGGGCAGTCTTCCTGCAAGTCATTCTCGGGAAGTTGTATGTTATTTCACTGTTTGTGACATTGTACGTTCTTCCATTGTTTTCTTCGGTGTCGTGCTTAGTCAAGCTTCCTGACATCCTCCAGAGAGACCCGTGCAAAGCTGGCCATTGTTGTCCATCATACCCACTTTCCAACCTTGACGACTATCACTCGACCTGATGGATTGCAGTACAACACACCGGATGGTTCTGAGGAACCTGACTCAACAAAGGAGTTTAACTTACCTGTATGTACTCATCATTCCGCTCAATGTCTGCTTGCAGAATTCTGATACTCAGTTAGTTGGAACTCTTACCGGTTACTAATACGGTGGTTTGTGTGAACCACACAGCTGACCATGAAGGTTCTCCACGGATATGAGTGGTATGACCTGACTGACACTTTGGCGATTTATTGCCACTTTGAGAGTTGCGCGAGGCTCTACTGTCATTGCACTGCATAAACAGCGTGCAAATGGACGTGTATTCTCCACTGGTGCCAGTGGTCTACAAGAGGGGACAGTTTTTTCGGAGTCTTCTCTCTCATGGTTGCGCAGTCTCAGTTAGAAATGAGCTATTTGGTGCTCCACTACAGCGGCTGGTCTTACATTGACGCATGTACAGTACTGTACTCGATGTACTTTTCTGTCGCACACTTTTATGGCTTAGGTCACTCATATTGGGTCTAGGGCCGGCTATCTCGGGTAGACATTCATCTTTATGGGGACACTACCGTAGATTACTGATAATCACGTTTCAGCCTTTTTTATTTTTTCAAAAACCCTTGAAATTATTTCTACTGGAGCTTAGCTCATTTCTTTCATGTTACCGAAATGGTGGTCGCTTAAACTTCTAACGTCCAGAACAAACGAACTCCCATCATTCGGCATTCTCACCAACCAGATACGGCGATTAGGGTTCAACGTTCAACAGAGGGTTACAGAAAGTGTTGTTGTTAACTCCCCAGCTGCTGCCTGTGTAGCCTGGGCTGATGTGGCTTTTTACTGTAGTGCGAGATGAAAGCAAGAAAAACCGATATTTCAGAGTCTGAGCAGACTTGGCTGATGGACCCCGTCTGATGGACTCGAGAAATTTAAAATTCCTCCATAACTTAGTCTGCTCTGGCGATCAACTGATCGACGGAGACACCGATTCAATTGCAGATTCAAATACATACAATACAGTTAGGAGTGGTCATTGTTTGGCGGAACAAGATTCAGCTCCAATACCGCCTGATTAGGGAAATTTCAATCCGCTCTTTATAGTGCGGAAGTAGATCGATGAAAGAACAAAACACTTTTTTGAATTTCGAAAGAAGTGGTGGGTGCGATTGAATCGACAAAGCGTACTGTAAGATGATTATTCGAGGTGCGACGGGATGATAATGTACCTGTAATGACAGCAAGAGAGAGAGAGAAAAGTCATATGCAAAGCTGGGAGCTACTGGGTTTGCAAAAAACGAATGCAATGAGGCGATTTGACCAAGAGGTGAGAGTTAACACATGAAGCGTACACAGCGCAGCGCGGGGGATGATGGGGACGGAAAACAAAAATAATAGTCAGAGCGTGACAGCTGGGGGATAGAAAGCACAACTGAAAGACGTAGAAACGAATAAATAACCAAACCCGTGGGGTGGGGTGGCAAAAAAACAACGACGAGCGATCGCCGCCGATACTATAATGCTTGAACGACAATGGTCGTATCGTCCATCCATGGGGTCTCCATGTCAAGCGTGATCATCTGCGAGATGGACATGAGGTCCTCTCCGCCAAGCGCATGACGCAACAGTCGAAGCGCTAGATTCTCCTTCCCGGGCGCGCGTCCCGCCTCAGCGATACAGCGCGCCCAGTCATCGGCCATATCCGCGCGGCCGGTCATACCATCGTACAGTTCGCTCAGGCCGTCCGTGGCGAGGATGAGGAAGGATCGAGGGCCGCCGAGACGTCGATGGATGACGTCCGGTTCCGAGGAGATGTACGGAGGCGTGCGATTCCGTGTCAGGAATGTCTCCCACGGTGTCGGGTCCGCAACGCCCGGATATAGGTTGTAAAGCACGCGTCGGGTGAATATCGCCGGTTGTTTGAACGGCGCGTCGCCGATGCCTGTCATGCGCCGGGAGACGAGCGGTGTGTTCTCATCAGTAATTGATTGATTGATGGGAGGGGGGAGTGGACTCACAGCGGAAGGGCGCGATCGTGCCGAGCACGCGACCATTTAGCACGCTCTCAGGCTCGTCCGGGTGGTCACGGCGGACACGGGAGACTTCGGCCGGGTTGTTTCCGTTATGCAACACGTTGAGTACCTCGTGCCGAACGAGACGTCCGTCCTCGTCCGGAGTTATGAGCACTGGGGATGAGCGGTCGGTTAGCCGAGCTGTTCGGAGGCCACGCACCCCCATCCACGTGTGCGGGTGCCAGCGTACCTGCTTCGCAATCCCCAAGGTTGGCTACCCACAAGTTCTCGTGAGTGGGATCGACGAGCGCGACGAGAGCGGTGGTGCCATAGAGGCAGAGCCGAGCTTTCTGGTAGTTCGCGCCAGCGCTGGGTCCACCACCAAAGTCATTTACTACCGCCTGGATCTCTTCGTCTGTGCGGCTTGGCAGGGACGTGATGCCGCCCGGAAACAGATCAAGGACATCACCCGCGATTGCGTCGTCAAAAGCTTTGATCCCGTTCGATAAAAGATCGCAAATGAGGTCGGGTGCGGGTGAAGGTGCGCCGGGCCCGGTGATCACTCTCAAAAGTGATTCCGTCACAATGATCGGAAGGTGGTATGCCGTGTGTTCAACGGTGGCATCACCCAGGTGGCCTTGGTTACGAGAGTGTGTAAGTTATCTCATCAGTACCACGGCTTGCCATGGATAGTTCCCACGTCACCAACGTAACGCACCGTCAAACACCCCTGTAAACGTCCACTTTTGACCGTGTATGTCGAGCTGCCGGACGACGAAGCGATCCTGGGAGTTGTATCGCAGACAGGGCTGGAACGCGATGGTGTCGGCGAGGTAGCCACGCTCCGCGTCGAAGACAGTCCGCTTCGGGGTTGCGAGCGCTGCCAGACGCTGGGAGAGGTCGTTCTCGGAGAGTGGCTCGAATGCGCAGCGTAGAGGGGAATCGTCGGGTCGCTC
The DNA here is from genome assembly GCA_022376515.1 of Lactifluus volemus. Classification (NCBI taxonomy): domain Eukaryota; kingdom Fungi; phylum Basidiomycota; class Agaricomycetes; order Russulales; family Russulaceae; genus Lactifluus; species Lactifluus volemus. The sequence goes on along the minus strand of WTXI01000087.1, from coordinate 10,808 downwards.
TGCGAGCTCGACCTGCACTTCTGCAACGGCGGGATTACTGCCCATAGGTATGGTTCGGTATAAGGAGTACGAAGTGAAAATGAAAGTGGGAAGCTAGCAGGTCCTGCGCCACGCGCGGGTTATGGTTGACTAATGTAGGTGGATTCAAGTGTGGCTACTTGTGAAATACGCCAGCTGTCGTAGGGGTACGCCACAAATGGCGAATTTGGACACTGGTTTGGGTTACCCGAGGGGTCGTTCCAGGTTGCAGGAACGCGAGATCCCGTCCCTACCTTGGCTTACCCGGTTCCTGGGGGGTAGTTATAATACAGTAATGGTCCAAGGCCCTGAATCACGCCGATTAGAATAAGGTCGTCTGGCTGCTGAGCGCTGAGCGCTGAGCAATGAAACGTTTGGCTCGGAAGTGGCTGGATGAGATACGCGCCGATAGGACACAGCCTCAGGCTAGAGTCAGCGTACAGCAAACCGCGACACCGGGTACTTGCTGTCCCTGTAGCTGGTTCCTATATATTACAGCAGGGTTGGGTTTGTGACGGTTAAAGGCCGCATTCCGGAGGCTGCATCGACCGATGGTGCCGGTCCGTTGTGAACAAAGTAATATCGTGCCGAGTGAATGCGACACGTGTACGGTGCCGCATCAGGGTCATAACACCCCGCACCCGGCCATTGCCAATGTCAAGTGCCAGTGGTAGCATGCTTCAATTTCGGAGTACTCTTCCGCTCAGGTGTAGAGATCGCTATCTTCCATTCCCTACCTCGGTTCTAGACCCAGCTTGAATGTCGCCCGGACCGACAATGTTCTCAACCGAGCCATGCCCGCGTGTCTCACCACGACGGACATTCTACTCCATTCGGGCACCCTTCACCTCTCACTGATCCTCACCACCCTACTACAACTGGTCAATTTCAACTCGTTTTATCGGGTCGGGTTCATTCAAGGCGTTTAGGCGAATAAGCAATCGTGTGCCCATTTCCAAACTCGATTCCATATACAAGTTACGTACAAGTACGTGTTGACGTGTTACTATCCCAAGCGGTCTCTGCCGTGGCAAGTTAGTCCTTTGATCGGTATGGAGGCCAAGACCATACCCATATGATTGTCGGGAGTCGGGACAGCAGGCTTTCTTGGAGCCACCACCAACTCTCACGTGTGCCGTGGTTAACACGTCTCTGGTCCTTGTACACTAGGTGATATGGGCCCTACTGTAAGCGACTTTCAAGGCAGGAGGAGGAACTCCGGTTTGTTTGTCATGTGCTTTGTTGGTTCATGTGTTTTGCCTACTTTGTGCAGCCTGTAATCCGCGGTTATAGTCGTTTATTGTTTTGTTGTAGTAACCCTCGAAACAGTGAGCCGTACATTATTTCAACCTTTAGCCTTTGTTCTGGACCGACCTAGTTACCGCTCATGACCAAGGCTGTGAGGCGGTGGGCATACTGGCGTTGTGTCCGGAAAAGGAAATATCGGGCACGGTCGCATGCAAGAGTCTTTTGTTCAAGTCCAATTGTGACTCTGTGCTTTGTCTTGTCGTACAAAAGAAAAAAATCCAGTAGTGACATGAAGCTTCTACTCTCCCATCTTCTTCTGACGGTGCAGCTGCAGCGCGGGTGCTGGTCTCCCATCCTTTCATCTCTCTCTTTACTTTCTCAACTTTTACGACCCGAGACGTTCTCGGCATGCTGTCTAACTTACTGATCCTTTCTGCTTTCCTGACCGTGGTTCGGGCGGCCGCTATTTCTACCAATTCGACTGTTGTCTGTTCTGCTGGACAGTGTATTCAGGGCTTTACAAACACCACCAGTACGCAGCTGCCTAGTTCGTGTCTCTCGCCGTACTGACATGCAGGCCAAGTTGGCACTGTATTATCATCACCTAATGTAGCTTCCAACGCAATCCTTCTGCCTGGCCAGTATACTTCGACAACGAATCCCCAGTTCCTTCATCAGCTTCTTACAAGTTCTTCCACCTCATCATCCCCTTCGACGGGCTTTAATGCTTCCACCATGTCGCTACCTCTCAATGTCGCGGTACAACCGGGTATTGCCATTTATCCCCAGGCTTTATATTCTGGTCAGGCACAATTTTCAGCCCTTCCTACTTCCCAAGCGTCCGGCAACTCTTCAACTCCTCTCTCCGGCGGCGCGTTGGCACTCGCTTCCGACCTTTGGGTTGCCGTTACGACTGGTGGTGGCTCACCCGACCGCATCATTCTCTGGAACTCTGTCCCTGACGTGTCTCAGCTCCCCGGCGTAACTTCCCTATCCCTTTCTGCCATGGAATCGAACGCCTGCTCACCTCCATGTTCCGGCGCCGGCGTTTGTTCCGCATCCGGTAAATGCACGTGTCCATCCGGCTTCACCGGCTCGTCCTGTGAGGCTTGCGCCCCAGGCTTCTTTGGAACTTCATGCCAAGCATGCCCTGCGGGTTGTACCCATTGTGATGACGGAATAACAGGTTCAGGGCTTTGTCTCTCCACCGTAGTGACCAACCCCTCATCGGCTTGCAATTGTCTCAACGGCGTTTGTGGCGCTAATGGCCAATGCGTATGTAATGCAGGTTGGACCACCGCATCCAATGGCACTCAATGCGCAACATGTGCTCCCGGATTCTTCCTCGATGGGACTGGTGACTGTTCTGTATGCCAGCTGGGTTGTCAACAGTGCGCGAACGGGAGCGGCATTTGTGTCACCTGCAAGCAGGGTTTTACACAGGACGCCAACGACCAAACCAAGTGTGATCCAGTACAGTCTGTGACAAGTTCTGGCACGGTCTGCCCCGCTGGCAGTTTCAGCAACGGGTCGGCGTGTCAACCGTGCTCCCCTTCGTGCTCAACGTGCTCTGGACCGACGTCGAACAACTGCGTCGAGTGCGCTACTGGCCAATTCTCTCTCGGCGGAAGTTGTGTCCCAACAGATAGCAATGGGGTTTGTGCTGGCTCCAGCACGATCGCGAACAACAATAAGCGCGAATGCGACAGTGAGTTTGTTTTTGCAATTCTCATCCTCCGAGGTCAAAGTTAATTTCCCACACAGGCTGCCCGGCAAAATGTACCACTTGTGAGATTGCAAATTTCAACGTTGCGTCGACCATCAACCAATTGCAATGCACGGGATGTCTTCCTGGCTTCGTGCTATCCAATGGCCAATGCGTCGGGAGTTGCCCGTCTGGAACCTTTCTCTCCCCGAAGGACAATTTAACATGCACTGGTACGCTCCCTCTTTCACCATCCCCTGGATCAGTTTCTGAAACTTAGTTCAGCTTGTTCTTCTCAATGTGCTACATGTGCTGGAACAACTGGCTTTTGTTTGACCTGTAACGGTAGTCAGCTAGCCTCCGGGGGTAAATGTGTCTCATCTTGCCCATCCAACACCATCTCCACCAGTGGCTCATGTACTCCCTGCCATCCCGATTGTGCGACCTGCTCTGGGACCTCGTTCAACCAGTGTTCGAGCTGTCCTCCCGATCGGCCTGTACTTTCGAATGGCCGCTGTCTTCCGACGTGCTCCGAGACAGCATTCTTCGATCGTACCACCGGAAGTTGCCAACAATGTGATAGTACTTGTTCGAGTTGCGCCGGTGCCGGACCGAGCAAATGCCTCGCATGCTCAAGTTCGACCTCGGTCCTCCGTGGAGGGTCTTGTGTACCAGCAAACTGCGGTGGGGGTGGAACGTCCGTTGTTCCTGGACTCGGTGTGTGTCTCTCGGATCTCGTCTCCGTCCCGCAAGTGTCAGGCTCTTCCGTCCCCATCCCGCTTCCCACCGTCACGGGCCTTAATAGTCCAACTGTGACTAGCGGCAAACGGTTCGCGTGGTGGGAGATACTGCTCATGTTCCTCGGATGCGTGTTCATCTTCATTTGCATTCTCGCACTCTTCCGCCGGCGCATGCGCGCGAAGCGTGCAAAAGACACAGAAGCCTTTGCCATGGCGAAGAATATCGATACGCGGGGTGTGGGGTGGCGCGCGAAGCTCTTGTCGCTCTTCTCGCGGGAACCACGGATCTCAAAGGAAGACAAAGTCGCCCTCCGCGTCGCGCGCTTACGAAACCTCGAGGAAGAGCGTCACATGGCCGCGCTGGGAAAAGTGGGCGTGGCGGTCGGCACCGAGGCGGGGAACAAAAGCACGTCGTCGCGCTTCTCGGGTACCGGCGGCGATGCGGACTCGTTCTATTCTCAGGTGACGGGTCTGCCGCCTCGGGTGCCCGCGCCACGTCAGCCCGTGAATCTTCGTGGCGTCGAACGCGCTCGGTCGGTGCGGTATTCGGGCACGACGATTAGTAGTAGGAATTCGATTACGGAAGCACAGGAATATGTCAAGAGGGTAGAGGAACGAGACGGGCTCGGTCTTGATAGAGGTGGTCCATCGGTCGATCCTGCGGGAACGGGGTCGGGCCAGGGATCTCGGAACAATCCATTTCGAAAGTAGTTAGACAAACTCATCCGGACATTTCGCACAGTTATGATCAATCGCTATTACAGTACCTGTATCTATATATTATCCCATCGCATTAGCACGACTTTGCCATTTACCCATTATCTCTTGCAGGCAAAATGGTGCCATCGTGGTGATGTCTATGTCGTGTCGTGTTCGTAGAGTTTTTGCGTGTTGGTTCAGCAGGAGACAAGTCGCTCTAGCCTGCCGTGACAACAGCAAAGCCCCAACGCCTGCTGCCAGTGAAAGTCATCGGGAGAACGATCAGAGCAGATTATCCGAACTCCGAGTCTTCGTCAGTCCACCGTGACTGCACAACTTGATCTTGACGATACTTTTGCGTGCGCAAATAGGTCCGAGTCTCAGGTCCCCAGCGCTTCCACCGGAGCGCCGGCGTGGTGCAAAGAATTCCTTAACGACCACCGTTGAACGTTGAACGCGCGGGGCATCAGACAATGAACAATAATACACTTGTTTTAGATAGCCCTTTATTTCCTTTGCTCAGGTACCAATGAGCGGCAAGTTTCAGTTAGGCATCGAGAACATGATTCAGTTACGATGATGATAATTCGTCAAACTCTTTTGGTGTCCGATGGACCGTGCTCGCATGGTGCTCAAGGTACTTTGTTCTTCACTGTTCGAATACGTTTGTATTAACCGCGGCATCTCCCCAAAGTTGTACTGGTTCATGCAGCTCACTAATAGCTCTCGATCACATTGACACCGTGATATTCTCTACGAACAGTGTTCACGTCAGGAACGGCGCAGAACTGCCCAAGTTTATGATTGGAGTCTCCGCACAAGGTATGCTATCATCGATACCTTGGGCGGGTGTCTCTCCACCAACATCCAATTGCGCGAATGAGTCAGGCGTTTCCAGATCCTCGTCGACTTGGTGCGTCAATATCTATCTGTCTTTGCAGCAAATATTTCTGATCGGACATTCAGGGTACCCTTGATGTCGCAATTGTAAGACACAGGGGCATCTGGATGGCATTCCATCCGTAAAGCCTCTCCGAGAGAACTGAACTGACTGGACGACTGAGGTGGCTTACTTACAAACCGTTCAGGATGCCCCTCCTTTACGCGACGTATACGGCACATCCTATGGGAATTGAGACCACATCGTATGCTCCGATTTCTGGCGACGAGCGCTTGTCAGCTTCTCGTCGACGATCTTTCGGAGGTCCCTACTATACACCGTATGTCATCAACAGTATCCCAACTACGCCGTTTGCGCACCTTTCAATGCCTTACTGGCTCTTCTTGGAGCGCATCCTGGCCCAATACGTCACTGACACAGAGTTCAGCATTAGCATATCAACATTCAAGACTTCCATTGAGTTGTGGTAGGCGTGCATCAATTCTCTCTTGCCCTTAGCACTGGGTGCGCATGCCATGTCTACGCCTCAGTGGCCTCACTTGTGTCTGCTTGGCTTACGGAGAGGGACTTGAGTACGGATAACTCTTTGCGTCCTTGAATTGGGTCAGTGTGTTCAGAAGACCCAGGGTCGGTGCCCAAAAGAGTATACCAAATCGATGGAGGCCCAGGAGGAGATGATTATGGTAGCTCAGACATGTGGTGTTAAGATGACGTGGGATGGAGCCCTTTCAGCTGGATACCCGTGACGGCTGTCCCACGCCAGAGTCGTTGTTTAAACCCTGGCTCGAAATGAGGTGACCAAGGCAACCATTGATGGGACAAGGCGTGTGACAAACGTAAGGAAGTGACAGGTGACTTCTCTGAAGGGTGTCATTCTCTTCAAGCCAAAGCTAAGCCGCGTCAACCCTTCGCCCATTCCCTTGCCTGTATTTTGATCCACGATGCTCTCCGCTGCCACTCGTAATACTCCCCGTGCTCAACTCTCCAGAGTGGTCACAATCAGTACCGCTCAGGCCGGCGAGATGCAACCAACCTTGCCCCCACTCAAGGTGATTGGTACGTATCTTTATGATCCTACTCAGATAAGTGCTAAATCTCTTTCGCCTGCAGTCCTCAGAGCGCACATCCCTTCTAGTCTCGAGACCGACCTTCAGACGGGATCAAGATTACATCATACTGTGAAATTCTATGTTGCTGTGACCTACGGGTCGAAAACATGGAAGTCAAAATCTAAGCGGAGCAGGGAGAACGTCGTGGAATGGAATGAGAGAGTCGACGCCTTGTGGGAAATCTCGTGTTTCTACTCTACTCGCAACTGAATCCCCTTCAGTGAAGTACAACAACTCTCCCGTATTACAGTATCTGTTCATGCGAAAAGCACCATGCGCAAAGATATCCTTATCGGAAGGCAGGAGATAGCCAGTGAACACCAACACGGTTCGTCAATTATTATTTTTACAATTCTGACTATGTGTCTGGCTGAACATCCTCCATGTAGAACTTGACATCGATTTGAGCGGTGTCAAACTCTTCTTAACGATCACCTTGTTAGACAACGACGATTTCTCTCTGACTACGACCGATCTGGACAACCTTTTTGCTGCAAGTGCTGCGCGTCATACTGTCCAATCTATCAGTGAAACCATATCACCCATATCACCCACGGCAGATGTCGCTTCGCCACTTCTTGTTTCTCGGTCACGTGACTGCTCCACTGACAGCGTGCGACGTGAAGCTGACAGCCAACCGGAGAAGCCACACATTACTCTCCGTCGCGCTGAACTAGCTATCGATACTATGAGAACATGGGCCAGTGCAGTTGATATTATCAAGCGGGTAATGGACACCGTCAGTCCAATCCCAGAAGTACAAAGCTTTTATCGGTTTCTTATCCTTTGCTGAGCTAACTTCCGCTCTTCAGCTGGGCCCATATGCGGACTTGACGTGGAGTCTACTCGCAAAGATTCCTGAGGTGCGTCGCTCTGCCTTTTCGGAGGATCTAGACATTCACGCACTTCTTTTCGCCTCGCTGCCAGACTTTGCTACGGCAGGTTCAACGTGACGACAACGTCCAGGCACTACTTGAGACGATACGCGATGCCTTCGGATTTGCAAAAGAAGCCGACATTTTGAGGAACATCAAGCCGGAGTCTAGGCAGGCAACAATCCTCAAGGAAATGCTGGGGTGTGTCTTTAATATAGTCGAATTTATCGAGTTGTATGCGAAGAATGTACAAGTCGGTAGGTCGTCTTTGACCTCTCTCTTTGATCACTCAACCATGTGATTTGCAGGAAACCAGACTTTGAAGAATATCCGCGGCCAAGATGTAGAACAGTACCGCATCAACCTCGTCCGACTGCGAGACGATTTCCTTGCCCGTGCTGCTGTCACCACCGAGGTTGCTGTGCTGGAGGCTGGTGAGTAATTTTGTAATCACAGAATCCTTGGATCGTCGATCTGACATGGGGCAGAACTTGGTGCGATGATTAGAGAATTGCCTTATAGGGGAGGCTGGCGATTCGGCAACGAGAAGCGCTGTCTTCCAGGCACACGCAAAGAGTTTTTGGACTATATCGTTAACTGGGTCGAGAATCCGAGATCTGAACGTGGGCTTGTTCTCTTCGGGCAAGCAGGCACGGGCAAATCCTCGATCGCACATGAGGTCGCACATCTTTTCGACAAAACGTGCCTCGGTTCTTACTTCGCTTTTCTGCGGAAGGAACAGTCCAAAGATGATGCTTACCAGCTGTTCACGACACTTGCTCGGGATCTTTCCGATCGCAATCCCGCGTTCAAACACGCCCTCGGGAGGGTCGTCAAGGATAAATCGTCGCTTCGTAGTGCGCGAGAATATCGTACACTTTTCGATTGCCTCCTTCTTGAACCACTCAAGAAACTACCACTTCTCGGTCCAATTGTTATCATCATCGATGCATTGGATGAGAGTGGAGACACAGTTGGCAAATCTGGATTACATACATTTCTTGCTCAGAACCTCATCGACCTCCCACCAAACTTCCGCATATTCATCACCTCGAGGCCGGAGGATCGTATCGAATTTGCCTTCGCCAACGCGATGTCCGTCCATACCATCTACATGAATGACCCCAAACTGGCTGCCAAGACGGAGCAAGATATTGGCTTATATCTTCAGAATGAGCTCCCTCCTGAGGTGTTTGAAGACCATGGTATCGAACTAGCAAAGGCAGCAGAAGGCGTGTTTCAGTGGGCGGCGGTTGCGAGTAGTTTCATAAACAGCCCTTCCAATCTCGGCCTCAGCATGAAAACGCGCGTAGATCGGTTGTTGGGACACTCTCGAGGTCTCAACGGAGAAGGTCTATTGGATAACTTGTACGAGGAAGTTCTCAAAGAATTCTTCAAGTCGGTTCAGGCGCAGGCACTGTTTCGGTCCATAATAGGTCATGTTCTTGCCGCGATCGAGCCCCTCTCCATCAATTCCTTAATGACTCTGCGTCGGCATGCACCCATCGATAATCCCGAGGATTCTGATCCAGTTCTTGTTTTCGAAATCCTCTGTCATCTCGGCTCGCTGCTGAGTAATGTCACTTCACCTGATGCAACGCGACCCATCGTTCCTCTCCATTCCTCATTCCGCGACTTTCTGGTCAGCAAGACGAGTGATGTGTTTTATGTGGATCTTGACGACGCCCACCATCAGTTGGCACACTCCTGCCTAACGATAATGCTCAATAATCTCAAATTCAATATCTGCAAACTCGAGTCGTCACATCTCGCCAACAGCGACGTCCCAGACTTGAAATCTCGAATTGCCAAATACGTCCCACCTGCACTCTCGTATGCCTGCATTTATTGGGACGACCATTTAGGACACGTTTCCTTCGAACGCGAACTCTTTCAGAAGCTTCGATCCCTGTTCGAGTCGAAGTTTCTGTTTTGGCTGGAAGTACTGAGCATCAAGAACAGTGTGGGCCTTGCTTCACCAGCCTTGTCGTCGCTGTCGATGTGGTTGCAGCTTGAGGTAGGTACATCCCATAATTTAACATGGCATGCCCTGACTTTTGTTCTTGTGTAAAATCGTCATAGCATTCCCAAACCGAAGTGAAGAACTTGCTGACATTGGTGAATGATGCGTCCGCATTTGTGCGGTATTTCGGAATGGCAGTGGCAAGGAGCGCTCCGCACATCTATATCTCTGCCCTCCCTTTTGCACCAAGCTCTTCCCTCATCCTCAATCAATACGCTTACCAATTTCCTCGCACACTGACCTTGAAATGCGGGCAGTTGTCTCATTGGCCAGCATTGGAAATGACGATCCAAGCCCATAGCGGATTCGTATTTTCTGTCGCATTCTCGCCGGACGGGGAGCGTATTGCATCAGCCTCGTCCAATCACACGATTCATGTGTGGGATGCCACAACAGGACAGGTCGTAGTAGGCCCGTTTACTGGCCACACCGATTGGGTGACATCTGTCACATTCTCGCCGGACGGGGAGCTTATCGCATCAGCCTCGTCTGATCTCACGATTCGTGTGTGGGATGCCACAACAGGACAGGTCGTAGCAGGCCCATTTACTGGACACACTGATTGGGTCAGATCTGTCGCTTTCTCGCGAGATGGGGAGCGTATCGCATCAGCCTCGTCCGACAACACGGTTCGTGTGTGGGATGCCACAACAGGACAAGTCGTAGCGGGCCCGTTTACTGGACATACCGATTGGGTCAACTCTGTTGCTTTCTCGCCGGACGGGGAGCGTATTGCATCAGCCTCATCTGATGAGACTATTCGTGTGTGGGATGCCACAACAGGACATGTCGTAGCGGGCCCCTTTGCTGGACACACCGATTGGGTTAAAGTTGTCGCATTCTCGCCGGACGGGGAGCGCATCACATCAGCCTCGGACGATCACACAATCCTTGTGTGGGATGCCACAACAGGACAGGTCGTAGCAGGTCCGTTTACTGGACACACCGACTGGGTCACATCTATCGCATTCTCGCCGGACGGGAGCATATCGCATCAGCCTCATCTGATCATACAATTCGTGTGTGGGATGCCATAACAGGACAGGTTGTAGCGGGCCCCTTTACTGGACACACCAATTCAGTCACATCCGTTGCATTCTCGCCAGATGGGGAACGTATCGCATCAGCCTCGTCCGACGACACGATTCGTGTGTGGGATGCCACAACAGGCCAGTTGTAGCGGACTCGTTTGCAGGACACACCGATTGGTCAGATCTGTGGCCTTCTCGCCAGATGGGCAGCGTATTGCATCGGCCTCGTCTGATGAGACGATTCGTGTGTGGGATGCCACAACAGGACATGCCGTAGCAGGCCCCTTTTCTGGACACACCAATTGGGTTACATCTGTCGCGTTCTCGCCGGACGGGGAGCGCATCACATCAGCCTCCGATGATTACACAATTCGTGTGTGGGATGCCACAACAGGAGAGGTGATGGCGGGCCCATTTGCTGGACACACCCATTCAGTCACATCTGTCGCATTCTCACCG